>MJUT01025488.1:69340-97130 GCA_002080005.1 Gigantidas platifrons
ACATGATATGTTAGTGTATATCTGAGATAACAATCTGAACTAGAATGGGGAAGTAATGGTTAATTGTTATAAATAAGATGTTGTAGGACATGATATGTTAGTGTATATCTGAGATAACAATCTGAACTAGAATGGGGAAGTAATGGTTAATTGTTATAAATAAGATGTTGTAGCACATGATATGTTAGTGTATATCTGAGATAACAATCTGAACTAGAATGGGGAAGTCATTGTTGTGATACACCAAGTGATTGTTTTACAGAGATAACCTGGCGGAACAAGTGGCAACGCAACTTTGAAATGTTGCAACATTCCTTCATTCTCTGCATATGAAGTGTTACCTATGGCCACTGTATTGTCTGTTTTTCTTCATGAAACTTTTCTGAGCTAGAATTTTATAGTGCTGTTTCAATGAACCCACATTAATATCGTCCACACTTACTCCATCATGTTACATGCTCAGTTAAGATAAAATATAATGAAAAACAAAAATATCACATCTTCGGAGCAATATTAATATAAAATATAAATATTTTAGAAAGAGGCCAAATCGATACACCTAACACACAAATACATAATCGCTCATTTTTCTGGCTTTGTACGGATATTTAAAAAAAAAGTGGCGAAGTCAAACAAGTTTAATGTAAAGAAGTGCACAGCGCATTAATTTCTTGAACAGTGATTCGACTTCAGGGTGCATTTAAATGTATCTTGGTGCGTATTTTAGTTGTCGAGGAAAACCAGCAACTGGTTCGACGGGTTAATTCAAGATCATACTAAATACTAATGATCAATTAGTTGTTTATATATATATATATACATATACGTCTGAAAATGAAACCAAACAACGTTTGAATTAAATTTTAGAGCTGTAAAATTTTTGTATATATATACAATTTTTTTCTAACACTGTTTAGGTTAATTTTTAGACGTGTGTGTGTGCGTGCGTGCGTGCGTGCGTGCGTCATAAGCATTTTAAAATAATTGCATTTTTACTTGATATTTCGTAGTTTGGTAAAACGGAACATAACTGTATGCATGTGAATATATGAACTTTTGTATATTTATGATGTATGATATATCTATATATATATATGTGTGTGTGTGTGTATATATATGAACTGGTTACTGGTAATACAACTCAATCTATACATCGTCTCTCATGTGTCTGTTGTTTCAGATTTTCCGGTTCCGGTTCATAAATATGGCGGTAATAAATTTTGCTCTGCTATTTTTAAGCATAACAACTAGCTTTTATCCACCTAAACACATTATATTTAAAGAAACATCTACTCGAACCGAAGATTTGGGATTCTATGCCAGCACTAACATCCAATTACTGCCGACAATTGATCTAACACTGTTCAATTTGATAAACAAAGGCAGAGGTTTAACCAAATACCAAAATGACGAACCCAAATATACAAAAGGAAGAACTCTTTTTTACTCTTTTAAACTTATTGACATGTGGTGACATTTCTTCCAATCCTGGTCCACCAAAGCACCCATGTGGTACTTGCTCCAAGTCTGGTCGATCCAACCAGAGGGCAATTATGTGTGACCAATGTAATCTGTGGTTTCACACAAAGTGTATGAACATTTCCATCCGCAGTTACAACAACTTGTCACAAAGCGATGATGAATGGTTCTGTTTGAACTGCTCCTTACCGAATTTCTGACTCGTTCTTTGAAGAAAATGTCAGCATTGATGTCCCAGATCTACCTCAAAACACTGACCTCAGTGACACTCAAAATCCAGTTCAAGAGCCAAATAAGGCCAGTGAGTTTGAACACAACGAATTAAAAGACTGTGAAATTATTCTTCTTGGTGCCTTGTAACATTTGTTATGGTGACCAAAAAGCTCTACTTTTTAAATTATATGACAGTGTGTTAAAAATGTTTAATTTATGTCAAATGATAAAACAACCAACTAGAGTAACATAATTTACATAATCTGTTATAGATCATATCCTATGTAATAATCCTGAAAAAATTTGTCAGTCAGGTGTTTTGAACATGGGCATCAGTGATAATTTTATTGTTTATTGTACCAGAAAACTATCAAAACGTACATTTAATAAGCATAATAACGTTAAAATTAGATCTGTTATATCGTATAATAAAGATGTGTTCATAGAAAAACTAACATAAGCTAAGTGGGAAAGTTGTTTTTTTGCTTCAAATATTAATGAGGCCTGGTCTAATTTTAAAGATATATTTACAAATATTTTAGATACAGTGGCCCCACTCAAAGAAATTAGAATTAAACAAAGAACAGAACCATGGATAACTTCAGATATTTTTGAGTGCATATATTCCAGAGATAAATTATAAGAAATTTTCAAAGATAAAAAAATCATGAAGATTACAAAGGTTTTTGTCAACTGAGAAATAAGGTAAAAGTCAGATTTAAAACAAAAATCAAATTGAAGAAAATAAAAATAAACCAAAACAACTTTGGAATAATTTCAAAAAATTGAGCTATCAAAAGGATCCAAAATCCAACCCTTATACAGTTCTAAATATTGATGGGGAAAACTGCCATGATGGTAAAAAAAAAATCAAATCATTTTAATAATAGTTTTACTACTATTGCCGCAAAATTAGTGGAAAAGCTCCCAAGTGGGACAGGTTTATACAGGGCAGCATCCAATATTATTAAAACCTATACATCACGAAGGAATTCAGATATGAAATCCTATCTTAAACATGTAACAGAAGAATTTGTATACAAGGAACTATGTAGTCTTAATATTAGTAAAGACACTGGCTTAGATGGGATTCCGGCTAGGTTTCTAAAAGATGCAGCCCCTATTCTAAAAGTCCCAGTCACCTTTTTGATTAATTTATCTATTTCTGAAGGGGAACTTCCTGACGAATTAAAAATGGCTAAAGTAAAGCCCTTATTCAAGAAAAATGATAGGTTAAAGCCTGAAAATTACAGGCCTGTAAGTATTCTTAGTATTGTTTCAAAAGAACTTGAAAAAGCTGTAAATAAGCAGCTTGACAAATTTCTTATTTCAAATAATTTATTATTTGAATTTCAATCGGGATTCAGAAGCTCATACTCCACGGACTCATGTTTAATTCACTTGATTGATCACATAAAAACTGAAACAACTATAGGCCTCTACACTGGGATAGTCCTTTTAGACCTACAGAAGGCCTTCAACACAGTGGACCATAGTATTTTGTGTGATAAATTAAGGGTAATTGGCATTCAGTCCGTGCCATGGTTCGAGTCCTATCTCAAAAACAGGAAACAATTAGTAAACATCAATGGAATAGATTCGGATATGGGGGAAGTGACTTGTGGTGTTCCCCGGGGCAGCTTGTTATGACCCTTGTTGTTTCTAATTTATGTGAACTATCTACAAACTAGCATTGTGTGAACTATCTACAAACTAGCATTGATCAAGACTACAAAGTTTTATTATACGCAGATGACACTGCAATTTTATTTTCACATAACGACTCAAGGGTCATCTCAGAGAAACTGTCAAGAATGTTAAAATCCTGTCATGGATGGCTGGTAGATAATAAATTGTCTTTGCATTTGGGCAAAACTGAAAGTATTCTATTTGGTCCAAACAGGAAACTGCGTTCTCAGTCTCCGGAAAATTTTAGTATTTCCTGTAATGGGATTAATATAGACTCCAAAACCAGTGTTAAATATCTGGGTGTCATGATTGACCAGTTTCTCTCTGGTGACCAGGTTGTCAATACAATTGTGAAAAAGGTTAATCAAATATTGAAATTTTTATATAGAAATAAGAACTGTTTAGATCTACAGTCTAGAAAGACATTATGTTCCACATTTATACAATGTCATTTTGACTACGCGTGCTCATGCTGGTATGAAGGTTTAACTAAACAAATGAAAAAAAAACTTCAGATAGTTCAGAATAAGGTAGTAAGATTTATTCTAGGATTACATCAATGAAAAAGAATTACATATATAGAATTTGAAAAACTTGGATTCTTAAATATTAGCCATTAATAAATGTCCAGATTATATGGATACAAATTTTACCAAAAATGTCATCTCATAGTAAAAGATCTAGTAGTATGAATTATAACATACCCTCTATAAAAGGGTGCGAGTCCACCACATTTTATTATAGTGGTATTAAAGATTGGAACTCGTTACCAGAGTCAGTCAAAAACTGTAATAATAAAAACAGATTCAAAACTAATGTTAAAAAATACTTAATGGAAAAACTAAAAAACAATTACCAAAGTGAGTTTATTTTCTATTAAATTAAATTATAATTCTTATTTCATATCTGTGATATAAAGAAATGAATATTGATGTTTCTTATTTTTAATATTTCTCAATTATGGAACAGTGAAGTGTAATAAGGGTAAGGACCCCACTGGAAATAAGCTTTATGTTAAGCTTTTGTGGGTTATCCTTGGGTGCTAAGCATTTCCGGTTCGCTTGTCTCAATATTTTCCACATTTTATTATCTTTTTTTATTATTATTATTTTTTTTTTACCAATGTAATACTCTATTACAGTCATGTCATTGTCTGTCTCTGAAATACTTGCATTTATTTAAATACCGTATGTAATGTAAATGTGTCAAATTACATGTATGCCTTGTATATACCTGAATAAATATTATTATTATTATTATTATTATTTTCTCTGTATTGTAAGACAAGACACAATATTTATGTTCGGATGAACATAGTGAAGGAGAACATAAAACCTCATACAGGGTGGACAACGTACGTCATACGTCCGAATATTTTTTTATTGAAAACTTTATAATGGCGGAAATTTTTCAACCATCTGACAAAATAAAACTCTTTTTTATACTAATTTAACAACGAACCTGTATGATAAAAGTCAGACCAAAGTACCCTACGGACTTGTGAGGTACTATTTACATCGATAATATTCAAAAAGCTGTTGTCATTTGTCTAATCATTCCGACAATATTTCCTTTTAGTTTTGATGCTGGATCCAGCATGAATAAAATACCCGGATGTATGACGTACGTTGTCCACACTGGATCCAACATCTTCGTGAAATGTGAGCAAAATACCGACCCTCACATATACCCGAGTGAACAATGTTATTATAATGAGCACTACTTTACAATTTTAAGCATTGTACATTACATGTCTAATCGTTGTGACACAGAAGTTGTCATATGAATAATATTACTTCTGAAAGAGAGCCGACGTCGTGATCGTATGGTAGTTGGATTTACAACTACTTGTGCAATCAGTGCCTATCACCACTAAAGTTGTGAGTTCGAATTCCGCTGATGTCGAGATGAACTCGATACAACATTACGTGATAAAGTTTGTCAGTGACTAGCGACAGATTTCTCCGGATACTCCGGTTTCCCTCACCAATAAAACTCACCACCACGATTTAGCTGAAATATTGCTGAAAGTGGCGATAATCACCATAAACCTATCCCTAACCCACTAATGAGAGCCAATGACCTCAATTATTATCGAAATATTAGATATTATACAAGGCTAAGAAGAGGAAACTACCAATTGTATATTATTTTATTAGATAATACCGGTGATTGAGTACGTGATGTTTGGCACCAGCGCAGAGCACAGTAACCAATACACAACTATGTAATATCTAGGAATCAATAACTAGCAAATTTATTAACAGAATGGAATTAACTTGTGCATAGATGTATACTCGTTTATGATATTTGTGTCAACAGCTATAAACTTTAGAGAATACCGAGGGATAATGCTTTGTGTGTAGTACCACATTTTGTTATCAGGTATCAACCAGCTGGTTTGCTTTAATATTACCTTTAATGCAGCTGCTCCACACTGAAAGCTGTAAACTGGAAATATATAAAATAAATTAATATTAAGCAACAAAACTACAGTTTGAAAATATGTAGAGGAAAATTCTTTATAAATATGCTACTCGCGAAACAGGAACTGCTTACCCTTCTGGAACACCGATTTTTATGGAGGTTCGTGTTGCTCGATATTTAGTTTTCTATGTAGTGCTTTCTATGTCGTGGTTTGTCCTTTTGTCCTTTTGTGTTGTCTGTCCTTCACGGATTCTGATTAACCCTTTGGTATCTTCAAACTCTTCTTTATACACAAGTTTACTGACAGACAGATACCATGTTGCAATATTCTCCTCTCTTAGGCATAGTTGACCTCAGACGAGTTCAGATAGCTTGTTTATGCCCTCTGTTTTTGTTTCTGTTTTGTTTGTTTGTTTGTTTGTTTTATTTTGTACCCAAATATGTTCAAATAAGGGTAATAACAAAATTACCGAGCTCCGAACGATCTTCCAAAGGGAAATGCAAAACTCACAAGTACACAAACAGACAAAATCAGTCAACAACCGGAAAACTGGGAAACTATTTGGCTTTCTATTTTTTTGATTTTGAACCTACCCGATTAAGGGTACTCCAGAAACTCGTCGTGTGCACTAAATTCGTTCTCTACAATTTTATTGGATACAATGTTCGTTTAGAAGAGTTTAAAGATACCAAAGGGGTAATCATAATTCGTATATCGAAGAACAGACAACACAATGGCCAAAAGAAAAAGTACAAAAGGACAAACAACGATCTACAAAACATACACATAACACTAAAGATCGAGTAACACGAACCCCACTAAAAACTGGGGATGAACTCAAGTTCCCCGGAAGGGTAAACACAGTTCCTGCTCCATTAGTGGCACCCGTAGTGTTAATCTAGTTACAAACTCTATGATAATTCATGAATGGGGAAAGGACCGGGAAGTGTTTACGACAAGTGGAACATAATCGTGGTCATTTGTGACACAGATATTCCATAATGGTCAGCCAAGTCATGGTGGTGACCGTAAAACTTTCGAAGTGATGACTTCAACTTAACCAAGAGGAACCATTGGTTCAGTAGCTTCCTTGTTAGCAGCAACCCTTCATCAGAAAATCCTGATAGGAACCACAAGCTCTGGAATATCGTATCAACTGTGAGATATATATTCCATATGCTGGAATGTTGCTATATATGAATGGAAATTTCACAATGAGAAAATTGAAATCATCTCTATCGTCGTAAAGTCTCGTTCTTAAGCGCCCCTCACTTTCAATTTCGAGGTGTGGGTCAAGGTATGAACCTATCTGTGTCTGTGGTATCCTTTATTTCAAGTTCAATGGGATAGATGCGATCCACGAAATCACCAAACATATAGTTATTTAGTGAGGTTCGTGTTACTCGATCTTTAGTTTTATATGTATGTTTTGTAGATCTTTGTCCTTTCCTATTTGTTCTTTTGGCTATTGTGCTGTCTGTTCTTCTTCGAAATACGGATTCTGATTACCCCTTTGGTATCTTCAAACTCTTCATCCTCTGTTAAACGCACTAGCGGCGATAAGCTTTACCTCAGTTTGCAGGGCGGTGGATTACAATTCGAGAGTTACCGGAGTCGAATCCCACCTTGGGACATTCCATTTTACGAAGATAAAACATGTTCAACTGTGATAATACAAATAAACACTCATTTGAATTATTTCATTTTCTAATGAATAGCAGAGATGTAGTCTACGTCTGAAAATGCATCAGTTACAAGTAAATCAACACAAGTTATGGTGTTAACATTAACATCAGAATTCCTGTAATATACCGACGGGCGGACTGAATGCCTTTCAGTTCTACTTGTTACTTATTTTTATGTCTCCGCAAATGTTAAGTACATACGAACTTTTATTGGTTACATGATATTATTATGTACTAATTATCAAGATAACGTACCTTGTTTTGTGTTCTCCTTTTAATACCAATGACTGTTTTGTTGAATTTGAAAAAGACTCCCGACTAAATGATGACGTCATCGTCAGGAGACGTTTGTCTCTAAAAGTGTTATCATCTATAACTGTTATGGCCAAGTTCATTGTATGCTACAATAAGATGAGGTCATAATAATAATTAATAAAACTATAATTATTTATATGTGAAAAAATATCATACTTACAATGGTCAATGCTTCCTTTCATTCTTATTTTCTTTTTTCTTCATCCGGAGCAATAATGCTAGGTTCTCCACCGACTGGTACAACACCCCATTCCTGAAAGGGGTGTCAGGTAGTTGGTGCTAGTGTGATCAACGTTACAACGCTCCCCAATAGTATGGGACATAAGGAGGATCAAGGAGAGCTCTACTGTTTACAGAATAACATGCTTTAGTTGTTTTTTTTCGAAAATGTTAGTATAAATAGAGAGTGAGTGATTGTTGCTTAACGCAAAACACAGCAATTTCCCAGCTATACCATGGCGAGAACAAGTTACATTTCAATGAGATGATAATGATGTCTGCTTTGCACTAGCGCAACACGCTATTGGGAATGACGAGGAATAGCATAGGACATATCGTTTTTTCGGCGTTAGGAACAAAACATAAGGGGTGGTTGGGTATGCTGGATTAAGACGGGACGTAAATTGATACCTCGTCTATAGAGAACAATACTATTTTTGCAGATAACCAACTACTTGCACAGAAGCTCAGTAGTTTTGTAAGAGTTGTCTACCGTTGTCCATTAATGGGCAAAATTGTCCGAAATTAGCGGAAACAGGTCTGATTATTACAATAAGATGTCGTAAGGGATATTTATTTGTTTAACACATATATTTTAATTCGATTGGGTATTGCATTGCTTTATGGTGGTAATGTGAATAGTAAAGTTGATAACCTTAATAGTCCTGAAAATAGTGAGGTGAACACCATGATTTCATTTAACACATTCCAACGTAGAAACCACAATCATGTAGCTACAGGAGAAAATGATCAAAAATAAAGATTAATCCATTTCCTGCATTCAAAAACTATTGGGTATTCATGACATCCAATAAAAGAATCGATGCCGTTAATCGAAGGCACATCTTGGTTAATAAAGAAGTGACTTCTCCATCTTCCTGGGTATTTTCAGAATCAATCTGTGTCCACTGTATCTTACAATTACATCAATACAATTGCACCTAAAATTTTCAATTACAAAAAGGCATTGCAGGACATTGGCGCCGAGAAATACTGTAAAGAAAACATACAATGTGGTCCTTCTCATTCATCCTCTCAACTATAACTCATCGGGATATCTCATTACGGGAGACTTTAATATAATCAACCATGATAATCTCCCATGGTTCTAAACTCAAGGAACCACAACATATCACACTGGAATCACAATTTTAAAATACCGAGACGGATTCCGTTAACAAATACTCCAGAACATGGGTATTCATAGAAGAGGTCAAACTAGATACATTTGTCAGAATGTGTTAAATCAATTAGATTCTTAATACTCCGTCGAATTCACAAACTTAAAATTTCTTGGTTTGGTCCATCAGAACTTCTATCATTCATGGAATGTCGAATATTTCACTTGATCTTTCGGATGGCTATTTCCACATTCATATAACCACTAGGAAATACATGTTTTTCTTTGCTTAGAACAAACGGGTTTTCCAGTTTCAGGTCATACCGTACGGCTTTCTGGTTTTACCAAAGTGGTACAGACTTCCTCGGCCATTCAAACTTATTCTTACCTGGACAATTTCCTTTTGAAGATACTTTTGAATGCTTAAGCTTCTTCCACGGTAGACATTGTCCTTGTGTTACCTCGTTTCATGGAAGAAGTAAGAGATGGTTTTATCTTAAGACTTCATCTTTCAGGGTCAATACATATCCCAACCACATCGGTGGTGTTATGGTTAGCGTGCTCGCTTCTAGTGCGGTAGCTCGTTTGGTCGAGCCCTGGTCAGGTCAAACCAAAGACTATAAATTTTGTATATGTTGCTTCTCCGATATGCACGCAGCATTAAGGAGATAGAGCAATGACTGGTTGGCTCGGAATTAGAATAATGTGTCTTAGTGAGGCGACATTTTTACCCGTGGACTGTTGTTTCAGTGAGCTAGCACTATAAAAGTCCAACTAAGCGTGTTGGTCTAGTACAGAGTGGACCTCATCATCATCTCATTGATATAGCTGTAAAATTGCTAAGTTGGCATTAAACAACAATCGCTCACTTACTCAATATATATCCCCCACCCTCCTAAGCCTAAATATTTGTACAAATGCCTCCCTTGAATTAATACCTATACCACAAGTTATTACATATGAAATGCTCATGATCAGAGCTCCAGATAAGTTTCTATTTTGATGGAGTAAACAATTATCTGGAGTTTTATTAATTCCTATCAAGAAATGAGGATGTGGCTTATCTGTCAAAACCATTTCTACATGGATTCGTAAAACGACGTGTTAGATTTACAAAGTTTCAGGTGGAGAAAGTTTTAACATTTGAGCAGTAAAAGATCACGATGTTAGGACAATTGCAGTATCATGGGTTTTATTTGCTTCCCTAAATGAAGTGCTATCTGATTAATTCTGCAAGACGATTTTTTTTTTATTTCTCATTCTCTGAGATCTATGGCTACCCATGCAGGAAATTGTTTTTCTCTTGTGTTTATAGTATCTGCATAGAGAATGAATAGTTCCTGTTTCTTCTGATTTGGTGGTTCATTTAGGAGCTATATTCTGTCTTTCATTCAGAATTTATTTATTCTAATAAAATAATATTGTATTGTAAATAAATGTTAAATAATATCGAAGGGGTAATTAAAATTGACAATCAGGAGAAACTGGTCCTATTGGGTACACAAAATACAAGACGAAAACATACATAACAAAAACAAAACACAATATGTGTTGGATACCACTATATACAAACAAAAATAACGTAAAGACAAACAACTGGAGGGAAAGATGAATCGAACATCGTTTTATTCTAAAATCATAGCGAACATTACCACACGGAACTCAGGAGTAAGACACATAATAAGACAATAAAAAAACTAAAAAGATGAGTAATCGGACCCCACCAAAAACCAGGGGTTGAACTCAGGTCTCGCGAAGGCTAAGCAAATCCTGATTCTAATAAGACACCCGTCGTGTTACTCATATAAACAGTCAAGTCCGGTGAAAGTCTTGGCAGTAATACAGGAAAGACAAAAAATCTACGTAAAAGTAAAAGATCCATTGTCATTTGAGATATTAATATTTCGTAACGCTCAACCAGGTCGTGATAATGTCCATATAATTTTGTTAGAGATGATTTCAACTTAGAAGCAACGTAGCCTATTTTGAGTAGTTTTTGCGTCAGCAGCTGAGATCTGACCACCAAATCACTACTGGTCGCAGGCTCAATAATAACGTATGAGTTGTGAAATGTAAACTCCATACACTGGTGATGCTGGAATATTGCTACTGATAAAAGGGAAGTTGATTATTGGAAAAGTGAAGTCATCACGTTTGAAAAATTTGTTTTGCATAAAATAAATATTTACTAGTATAAATTATTCTCTCCTCCCATTCACCCCCTTTTTATTTCCTCAGGGGAAATGTAATTGTTATGTTAGTCTTATTGTCATGCGTATATCAGATGTGTGTTCATTCTAATAATGGGTTTCCTGCTATTTTTCATAACGAAATGTGCGAATTTGTGATGGTACGTATTTATTTTATAAAATCAAATTTTACAATAAATATAAGGATTTCTGTTGGCCAGGTGAACTCAACTTTATTTTTTTTTCTTCTTCTGTGTATTCTAGTTTTCTCCACCAATAAAACTAACTTATAAACTACCAAAACGATATGACTGAAATGTTGTTGAAAATGTGGTTAAAAGACCATAACCCTAACAATAACCCATAATAACAAATAAAAAAAATACTAACAACGTGGCAGTCGAAAGAACGAATCATATTAAAAGACATTTTTAGTGTAGAAGTAGACATACCTGAGTAAAGTTCTTGGTAAAAACAATCGGATTGGGTGTTACTGTGATACGGTTGAAATCAATGTTGTTGACATTTTGAACGTCTGATGTCTTTTGGCATTCTCTGTAGAAATGAATGACAGGAAAATGTTAAAGTGGTGGAATTTTTTTTGTCCACGTTATTCTCCACATTGAAGATATTTTTAATGATAATTACAATCAACTACGATATCTTGTTCTTCGTTTTTCAACATTAATTTTATTTGTTCTTTACAATACGGACCTATTAAACGTATTAGTGAAACGTTTAACGTGTGCATAACAAAATAGACTGTCTGCTAGACTGCTATTCACGAGGAACGAATCAAATACGTAACTATTCTTGCTTATGACTTAAATTATTGTCTAGTTTTAAGAGAATTCCAGGCCCCTTGCACTTAAAACACGACTTGCATCAGCTACTAAAACTTCTGTACTGTTCACCTAACCTAAAACTGAAATTTGTTCACTTGGTCTGAAACTGAAGTACTGCTCACTTAACTTTAAACTAAAATACTGCTCATATGACATAATACTGAAATATTGCACACTTGGTCTAATACTGGAATAATGCTCACTTGACCTGAAACTTAAGTACTGCTAACTTGACCTGAAACTTAAATTCTGCTCTCTTGACCTAAAACTGAAATTCTGCTCAATTAACCTGAAACATTCTCTGTCCGAAGTTCTAACTAGATTAATTAAAATATTCGGTTCGTCTTTACTTTGTAGGGGGTTCATGTTTTATTTATATCAAATAATAAAAGCATACAATTTTCCATTGATAGCCGCTATTGATATTTTTGTCAACAGTAAGTGAACTTATTTGTAACTAGATCAAACTATACATAAAGAAAAAAGGTAAGCACCCCCATGATTTTGAAATGACAGATGAAACAATTAGTGTCATAAGATTACGGATCAAATAATCTCAGAAACACAAATGTGACCTGTTAGGACATTACATTGGCTTTCAGAAAACACAACAAATATCATCAGAAATGATAATTTAATGGATAGATTGTCTACCAATCACAAGGCCAGTTTTTACAATGAAAATATCCATTTTAAGTGTTGACCTTCACAGTTCATTATGCACGATAAGATTGTCATTTCACTTGGAAAACGTCCATTGTGAGTCATTTAACGACATTTATGGCTTAAAGTTCAGTATCGAGTGAAACCACCATGTGCTTGGATGACGGCCGCAACCCTCCTTCTCATCCCTCAAGTCAGTCGTTGTATGTGCTATTGTGGTAGCTACCGCCATTCCCGATGCATGCTGCTTCTAATTGACGTAATATTCGTAGAGGAGGTTCAACTACCTGTACACGACGGCCTAGCATGTCTCAAAATATACTCTATCACATTCAAATCCGGGCTTATGGCTGGGCATGGAAGAGAAGTCACAACTTCACTTTAAAGGTAGGCGGTTACTGTTCTTGACCGATGTGGCCTGGTGTTGTCATCCATAAACACAGGTCTTGCAGCTAGTAGGTGGTGGTCGACATGGGAAACTGGTTGTAAGACATATCTTATGTACTGATCACCACTTAGGTGTCCTCCTATGGTGGCCAAATCCAACTTGCAATCATGAGAGATACACCCCCATCTCATTATTGAGCCTCCACCGTAAATGACAGTTGGCTGCATGTTCCTTGGGATATACGCCGTATTTTTCTTTCTACAAAATATCATTCGCCCATCGGTTACATGAAGCATAAACCGGCTCTCGCCCGACCAATGGATCCTACGCAAGGTCCTCAATTTCATACCACGTCACGCTAAACGCCATGCCAAACGTAATCGTTGATGTCGATCTTATAACATGGAACGTTTAATTACTCTCCTTGACTTGCTGATTTCAAACGGTTCGTCAATGTTCTTGCTGACAGACGTCTATTTGATAACAATTGTCTTTTCAGAACATGGCTGGTTGGGAATGGCATCCAGCTGACCAAGGGATGCAGTGCACTGTGTTCATGCTGCGATATTAACTTCCGGATCTTCCCGGTTTTGGTTTGCGTGTGTTTAAACACAAGCCAGCTGACTACTGTATATTGATAGCCCATTTGACGTCCAATAACGTTGAAATATATTCCTGTTTACAGCAAGCCAATTATATGCCATCTTTGCGCCTCCGATATTCGCCTTCGTACCATGTTCACAAAGAATGAATAAATGGGAGGGCATGGTTCACGTGCATGATATCTCGATATCGTATTTAACCGTCACAACTTTATGATCGTAATCTCTTCAATGGAACACCTGTCTTGTTAAAATCAAAATGTGCATTTAAATTGAAACTCATGGTAACATGTTATAATTCAATATATCAGGGGGATGTTTATATTTTTTCTTTGTAGATAGCATACCAAATCTCAACATTTTAAACATGTGAAAGCGGTACCAGAAAAGATGATAGCTAAATACTAAGTTTGTTTGCTCACACTTTTATCAACAGTTATACGACTTTTGTCACTAATGGAGCAGAAACTGCTTACTCTACCGGAACACAATAGTGTATCCCTTATTTTTAGTAGGATTCATGTTGTTCAACATTTTTTTTTTAAATAATTTTATCTAAATTTGCTAAATGTCAATAAAAAATGTGTCTAATAAACCGTGGCATTCGTCAAACACTGCTACCTTCGGGGACTAATAGGCATTCATACATGTTCCCGATTTATATATTATCCAGCTGATAACTGGTGAACTTAAAATCTCTACGAATGCTCAATCGACCAGAATGTTGATTGGCCCGTTGTCGTCTTTCAACAATTAATGGATGACCATTCGCTTTCATACTCCATACTTGACTATCAACAAATACAGCCGGGGACTTTCCCATCATCATCTAATTACATAATCCAAAAATAGCAAACGATAATACACGAAATCAAAATAGCCGAAAAGCATGATTTACATTTAGGTCAACAATATATGGGGATCTTTATAAGAAACAAATCTTATTTTGTTAAAAGAAACTGCTTCCACCAAAATGTTCTCTGAAACAGAAATCATCTAAATGATCCAGTTTTTGATTGACAACATAATTGCTATATCCTGTGTACGCGCTTTTCAAAAGACTGTCGACATTCCTATGGATACCAACTGTGCTCATATTCTCGCCAACTTGTTGTTGTATTCGTAGTAAGCAGCCTTCATAAAGGGGCTTCTCCAAAAACAACAAAAAAACAACAAAAAACAACAAAAAAAAACAAAAAAACCAAAACGAAGCTAATTCGATCATTTCATTTAACTTTTCGCTTTTTAAATAATGTTCTGTCACTTATTAATTCGAAATTGAATGATAATATTTATCGTATCTATCTCATTGTGAGCTTGAAATAAAGGATAAAATGGACACAGCTAAGTATCTTGACCTGCATCTAGATAATTGACAGTGAGATCTCGTTGAAAAATGCCTTTACAACAGAGAATATTTCAATTTTCCTCAATGTGAACTTTCCATTTGTATGTAGCAACAACATTCCAGCAGCATCTGCATATGGAGTTTATATCTCTCGGTTGATTCCATATTCCATATCATGATTTTGTTGATACAGAGTTGCTACTAACAAGGAAGTTACTGAACAATGGGATCTTGGTGGCTAAGCTAAAGTTGCTATGGTCGCCACCGTGATTTAGTTAACCGTTATGGAATATCTGTGTCACATATGATCACTGATGTGTTCTGTTTGTAGTTATTAATATCTCGTCCTTTCCTTATTTATGGCTTATTATTAATTTGTTGACCATTGTATGTATTTTTTGGGGCAATTGTATCACCTTCGATTGACAGTTTCTAGTTATCCCTTTGGCATCTTCAAACTGTTCATATAGCTGAAAGTTATAATGAACTCCAATAACTCATAACCCCAAACAAAATAAAATTTGAATTGTAAGATGGGTTTTTACATTTGTTCATTATAGTAATAATTATTTATTATTTTATTACACTCTTGTAAGTTTAACACATATCATTACTAAATAACTGGCATACATGAATATAAACTAGTAGAATCATTTAGCCAATGCTGTCCACATCATCACAATTTATGATTGAGATATAAATTCACACAGACCGGACAAATTTTAGACCATCGTATATATGCTGGTTACACATTTTAAATATCTTTTAAGCTTCCATTTAATTTACAATATGTTAATATGTGAAAACTTACCCATTCAAGCACACTTCAAATTTTGGATCACATTTTTTATTTGGCCACCAATCACAATTCGGCCATTGTGTACTGTAGGTTTGGAGTTTAACTGATATTCGTGTGGTTGCCGTTGACTTGACTGGACTATAATTCTACAAAGCAATATATCATATTGAGTTCTTTTTTAGCAGTCTGGTTTATCAATGGAAAATTCGACTGGATTGATCATTGTGTAATTTATTCACGTACAAAAGAGACTGAAAGGTTTTAGAACCAGTGTATCTCCGTTAACTATTGTACGGGGATTTAATTTATATTTGATTTACAATATTTTCAAGGTAATACACTAAAGAAGATTGGGTTGGGCTATGAGTGTTATACGCCACTTTCCTTCAACATTTTTTCACTAATATCATGGCGGACATTTGTATTGGTGGTGGGGATTCAAGTACATGGAGAAAATCGTCGACCTGTCAAATGTGACAGAATTATTTATCACATAGTGTACAAATCAACGCAATATATAGTGAGTGATAATATAAAAAGTAACATCGAAGAACCTAAAGGTCAAGTGCATTTCAATCCATACATTTGTGGTGACATCTAGATGGATACGATCACGATTGAAAATAAAATGTTCAACAGCAATGATCTAACGTACAATACTAATCACTATTCAAAAATATCCTAAAAAAAAACAGTTATTTATAAACACTAAACTAACGAATAACGGAGCTAGGTAAGATGATGGAAATATCTAGTAACCAAACAGATATAAACAAACAATCAATGAAAAAGCACACAGTCTTCAATACTTGTTTTACCTTCATGTAGGTAAATAATAAATAAGCAATTAAATAAAATAGTTAAACTGAAAAAAGGAATGACGCAATTATAGATTGTGATATAGGTTAAGGGGATAGTGCCCAACGATTTTGCGTTATTTTCTTCTGTCATTTTTGTTTAAAGCGTAACAGTTGAACATATTTATACTGGTATACTGGAATCGAGGTTCCAGTACAATCGAGGTATTTGCATGCTTCGCGATTGTGAAATTTCTGGGTCAATTATCTAGATACATTATTTATTGATTTGACAGAGGAAATCACGCTGTGAAGTCACGGAAACATTTTAAACAAAATGTTACAAAATTGTATAACAAAACAAGCTGCGGTAAGTAATATGGATGAAGTACGTAAATGTGGGTGGTGTTTAGCGCCACTTTCAACAATATTTCAGTTATATCGTGGTGTAAATGTATATTATAATAAATATAAACAAATATGATAACAAGCACGAACACCTCTTTATTGAACATTAGAGGCTTGTTTTTTTTCTGGATGAGTACAGAAAGGAAAGAGTCCGGTGCGCTTGCGCGAAGGAATTTTTCCCTCGAGTATGACTCTGCGAATCATATCTCTTATGTTTAACTACAGGTCACTTCTTTTGTTATGAAAGTATTGTATTTGACTTGAAATAATGAAAATTTCATAGCTTTAAAAGTGATTTTATTCATTAAGCTAAACAGTTCGATGACTACATTTTAAACAGAGTAATAATAGTATATCCTATGATTTGGATTAAAATCATACGAAATAGACGAAAAATAGCTCATGTCACCCTTTTAAAAATATCCTTGATCAGCCATTGAATTTGCACATTCGGTAAATATATCGGGTATTATTACTCTTCATGTAAGCAACTTACATTATGATTGACATGATATTATCGAAACATAATTTTTCAAAGAATAATAGCGTCGTTGTATTATGCACTCGCATAGTACTATTGTTGGAGTCATTACTCTGCTGATGGACGGAGCTTAGAACAATGTTTCGTCATTTAAATAGGCGGGGTCTAAACGGGATCACCTGAGCGCTTTTAACAGTGTACAATTTACAATGTATTATATGCTTTTCTTTAACGTTGATGCTGTCGTCTCTCAAAACAATGGCCAGTTCCAGGTTTGGGAATTCAATATTTGACAATTCATCATATCCATAAATGACATTACATTTGCTAATCTGCATATCTAAGATGGCGGCAACTCAATTGTCTGCATTTTTTATATGATCTATATAGAATATAATTTTTATAACTGCATGCATGCTAATTGCCAGTGTCGTATAGTAAACCTTCCGCATAGCAAACTTTCCCCCGGAATGTTTACTATATAGTAAACATTCCCCTCGGAATATTTGCTATATAGTAAACCTTCCCCCCGGATACTTTACTATATTGTAAATATTCCCCGGAGGAAAATTTACTATACAGAAAATATTCCCCCATCCATAGGTTGCCCCCCCCCTGGATATTTTGCTATATAGTAAATAATCTCCTTTAATCCGGATAATTGCTATTGATTCGGAATTTAGCACCTTAATCGTGTTAATTTTAATTGTTATATACCATTAATTACATCCGGTTATTTCCAAAAATGGAAAATGGAGTTCAATGTCAGCAAATGTAATGTAATGCATCTAACAAGATCAAGGAAACCTATAAAAGAACCTTACTACATGCACGGGAAACAACTTGAAGTGGTCCAAAATACCAAGTACTTAGGCGTCACTATCAGAGACAATCTAAACTGGAATCAACATATTGACAATATTGTATCGAGCGCAAATCAGGTACAGGGGATGCTTACCAGAAACATCAAAAAAGCACCACAACAAAGATTACTGCTGTAAATACACTAGTCCGACCAAAGCTAGAATATAGCGCTGCTATATGGGATCCATACACAAAGGAGAACATTGACAAACTGGAACGTGTGCAAAGAAGAGCAGCACGATATGTGTGCAATGATTACAACTACGAATCAAGTGTGACCGAAATAATAAATAAACTGAACTGGATACCACTGAAAGAGAGGAGGCTTAACATCAGGCTCTGCCTATTCTACAAAATCGTTTATGGACTTGTATCTATACCACCTGAACAATATTTAACACCAATTAACAGAATGAGACCATCTAGACATTATAACTCCATTGCTTTTACGATCTTCAGCCCAAGACACGACTTCTATAAGTTTTCATTTTTCCCGCAAACCGTGATACAGTAGAACCACCTACCGGATGAGACAGTGAAAGCTTTCAAGAAACACCTGACAGCGTAAGGTGCTACATCGTTTTTAACGCGCACAATCTGTACAGCTGCACTTTTTGGATTATATTTGTAAATATGTTATATTTTGTAAGCACCAACGCATGACGCACAAAGTATTGAGTACTCAACTTGAGTTTATATACTATACCGATGAAGATGAAGATGAAGATTAAAAGGTAAAAAAAATGTACGGAGCCATTTTGCAGTATTTGAGTAGGTAGGAAGATTTACTATGCGGAATAAATACTATATAGTAAACCTTCCGGACGGTTAATCTACTATGGGGGAAGGTTTACTGTATGACACCGGAATTGGAAATGGGATTAAATGAGATAAAAATGAATGACAACCGTGAAATATTCGAGATTCCTGGAGTGTATGAAAATCCGAGGCGGCAAACCTTTACACTGGCCTTAACAGTCTATGTAAAATGTCTGAAATACATGAAATTGGTGCAGTTCGACACCAAAGATACCAACGAATAATATTTTGTGGTCAACTTGCCGGAATTAATTTGGATTCCTGAACTCTGCATAAATTACTATTCACAAATCTTATATTTTTAGCTTCTAAACTCGAGGTTCCCATGATAAATAAAATATTGTCATTTTTGCATGCACGCAAGTTAAAAAAAATGGCTAAATTTGAAAGAAAACAACAAAACTATTTCCACAATTTGTATTTTAGCAGACGAAAAACTTTGTCAACAATAACATGTTAATTATTGAGCCGTTGAAGTAAGCAATACATTTCCGTGTTATAAGCAATTATTTGAGAAATCTGAGGAGCAATCCATCCAGCTTGCATATACAGTCACGTGATCAAAATCTAATTTAAATGTAATGAATATTTATGAGGAAAAGTACATTAAATTTCTGGATATGTTGTTATTGTTGAAATTAAACATTTCTTGAATTTTATACAAGTATGGCACGTCACTGCATGCGATATCATGTTTTATGGAACACTTAAAAGCAATATCGACCGAGGCCAACGGCCGAGGTTGGTATTCCTTTTAAGTGTTCCATAAAACATGATATCGCATGCAGTGAAGTGCCGTAATTGTTTTATTACATTTCACTGTTTTGTTTAATTTTTTTTTTCATATTGATCAAGTTCAAGTGTAGTAATTGTTTTACAAATGTATTACATAAGATTCTAGAAAATTTTGAAATTTTGAAATTTTTGAAATTTTTGAAATTTTGAAATTTTTTGAAAATTTTGAAATTGTATGAAATTTAAATTTTTTGAAAATTTTGAAATTTTGAAATTTGTTGAAATTTTTGAATTTTTGATTTGTAAGCTGCATCAGATGACGCAAGCTGGGCGGAAGTTCACGATGATTGGCTGATAAATTTGGAATAAGATAAAAATAGCTCGGAATATACCTGATTCTTAAAATATATCGCCAACCGTACAATATCACTTTTAATCATGGGACCAACCGTGCAATATCACGAAATACGGAATTGTTAGAAATACACTGTTTCTATATAATTGTAAAAGTATGAAATGTAGTAAAAATGAATATTATTTGCCAATCTTTATACTATCAATACATTTTAGACAAATTTCATTTTTTTAAATCACCAAAGACTTTCAGAGTAATAATAACAATAATATTGTGTTGTCCATGTTATATGTCGAAATATGTCCCAAGGTTAGAAGGTATAATGCACGATCGTATGCCTTCTAACCTTCGGACATATTTCGGCATATAACATGAACAACACAATATAATTGTATAAATACTATATTACCTATTTTTCACCTTTATATAAGACAATATCGTCGTTCGAATTGCCTTTGTGAATAGAATCATTTTGCAAAAAGAAGTGTCTATTCAAAACTAAAGGCCACTTTTACAATAGTTAATAGGTATTTTTGTACAGTTATATAATAATGTGGTCTTGTGCTTTCTGTAAATTTCTTCTGTAATATAAGTTCGTACTATATTTTGGCATATATCACAAAGAATTATATAGCGTTGATATACTATGCGCAAATAGTACATCTACTATGCCAGTTTCACGTGGGGAAGGTAGGGTTTTCAGCTGTCTGTCAAGCTATATATAGCTAGTCCACGTGCAAGGGGGCGGATCCAATCCGTCAATCTATCATAGTCGCCACCAACATTATTATTCATGTTACTGTTTTTTAATACTTGTTATTGTTGTTAATTACATTTCAAACTTCAAAAATCTTTATATTTCTAAAGCCTTAAATGAAACAAATAATATTCTCACACTTTCAAGACTATCTGATCCAATATATTAGCCAACAATATCAAGGCCTCCTTTATTGTAATAGTTCTCTATATATTTTGTCTACAAATAACAGTCAGCATAATAATAATAATAATAATAATGTTGTGTTAGCAATGACTATGCCATATAGTGGTCAGCATAATAATAATAATAATAATAATGTTGTGTTAGCAATGACTATGTCATATAGTGGTCAGGGTTGAAGACATAGTGTGTACTTAATAACTGCACGCTTGGTCAATAGCGAGATCTATTTTCCCAAGGGGTAGATTATTGACCAGGACGAATGAACTAGTGACCGACGCGAAGCGGAGGTCACTAGTTTATCCACCCGGTCAATAGTCTACTCCGAGGGAAAATAGAACTCGCTATTGACCAAGCGTGCAGTTATTAAATACTTTATTACACCGACTACCGTAATCTTGTCTATTTCTCAATTTTTTTTATAATAAAAAAAAAATGGAATGCGGCGTTATAATACGTCATCGATGACGACCGTGCACTAGTTTCGAGGACTAGTGCACTGTAAGGCATGGATTTCATTCAAATGAGTGCATTAGTTTAAAATAAAACTAAATCATGTGGCATCAATTCTAATTTTTCATTGGTTGTTAATATAAGAGTGTGTAATAATCAATACTAACACAACATTATAATATAAATATCGTCGTTCGAATTGCCTTTGTGAATAGAATCACTACGCAAAAAGAAGTGTCTATTCAAAACTAAATGCCACTTTTACAATAGTTATACAAGGGGTATTTTTGTACAGTTATATAATAATGTGGTCTTGTCCAGGTAATATGCCAAAATATTACCCAGGTCTGAGAGACATATTACCCGACCCGAAGGTAATATGTCTCTCAGACCTGGGTAATATTTTGACATATTACCTGGACAAGACCACATTAATATCATTATTATACTGAGTGTCTAATTGTCCAGGTAATATGCCAAAATATTACAGTACCAAATATCACTACAGAAACTTACACGAAGTATAATAATTATTAATAACAACCACGTTGAAGTTTGTAAAGTTAACTGCAATCAAATGTCAAAAACAGAAATGATATGGAAAGGGGATAGTTATTATCATCATTCAATCGTGTGATTTTAAATACTAATATAGGGGTCAAAGAAACTGAGGTGCTATTTTAGTTATCTGATTAATTTATGCAGCGAGAACGTTTAGACACAATTGAAAAGGATAAGGAAGACGCTTTTTTGCTATTTTTTCACTTTTTTGTGTGTAAAATTCGGCAGTTGTTTTGTGCATATTAACATTGCAGGACACGCACAATATAAGTAAATTGTCGATAAAAATTATATTTAATTGTACTCGCTGTGAAACATGCCAGGAAATCTCAACAAAGGCTCCCCTTTCTACCTATTTCTACAGTTCAGACAAATGAAGTATATGTTTTCCGACAATAAATATAAGTTTCACATCTATTTATAACATATAACTATTGCTAGAAGAGTTCCGAGAACATCCTTTAACTCGAAGCAACGGTCATGATTGTGCCTATAATTATACTAAGCTCAAGCTAGCGAACAATTTCTAGCGAACAATAAGCTAGCGAGCAATAAGGCGATATGTCTCAAAACCAAACAAATAAATAAAAGCGAAATGTACTTAGAATATTTCTAGCGACCAATAAGAAATACATTTCTGTAAATGTNTTTTTTTTTTTTTTTTTGCTTTGTCCTATTAGAATCGAAATAATTCATGGCAGGCATAGAGTCGTGCAAATTTATACATGGGCAGGGCCTTTATATTCTAATTTTATCCCGAACGATATTTTTTATGTATGTCATTCTCCGCTATATTATATTACATTATATTGTAATGATTATAATTGTATAATGTTGTATAATGTAAAATGCATTTGTATTGTAAATCCTATAAGTTGTATTTGCTTATGGAATAAAGAATTATTATTATTAGAAATCTCTCGTAGTCAAGTTCATTAACTTTTTGTAACTTTTAAAGAAACATTTATACTTTCAATCTATCTGAGCAATATGACTGACGTCGGGTGACAAGTCACACAATTAGACATTTTATTTTTGTTTAAACTAGGATAGTTTGAAACTACGAATTTATAAGATCAATGGGTCATATAATATATTAACTACTTACAAAAATGATTAAATGTGAGGTAAGGAAAAGGTATCGGACTGGTTTAGAAAATGAATTCAGTAAATTTTTCGTTTGTGTTATCATTCAAGAAAATTAGGCTGTGTGTTATCTATGAAGCCTGTCTATAGTTGTTTTAAAAGGGCAGGAATATAGATACTAGAATATAGAATATAGAACTAACCATTAAAAGTTGAATACTTATTGAAAGTTAACACGTTTACGTCAATGACATATCAAAAGGAAAAACAAAAACTACCAGCCAGAACAGTTCCAAAATCAAATAGAAAAATCCTAGGAAGAGGCAAGGTCCTATACCGCCTAAAACACATATACAAGACTGTTGACTTTCCTGACTTGGTACAGGTACCTTAATAACAGTAGCAGGATTAAACTAGTGTTATAGGAATAAACCTGTCCTTTTAGTGAAATGATACGACCATGCAAGTGTTTTCCACGTGTGAGTAAAATGCAAACCCTCACACAAAACCGGGCGACATGTGTTGCTTCAAAGAAAGCTCTAATCTTGAAAATTATATATAAAATATTTAATCTTACGTATGTAAGGGCATTACGAAAATTTCCTGTTAAAATTGAAAAAGCTGCATGCTTACAGTGTAAATTGCAATAAACTGACATATATATATTCTTACTGAGTTTGTACTTACCAACTGAAGAACGAAAACGAAAACGCTCAAAATCAGGAAGGTATCCATCTGAATATTTAAATATCAATGAATGATTTAGTGCTCTGTAAAATCCTTATACTTATCATAACAAATGATGCCACTTCAATCACAGCCAATCATATCTTTATTGGTTATCGTTGTTCACTATTTATGAATTTATCATAAATCATACCATACGTGGATTTTGTTCTTGATTTTTGTCACCGTAGCGTCATTGTCTAATGCTGTCACATTTTATAAAATATAGTGCTAAAATACAAAATTATACACTTCAATATTTCTTTTAAACAAATTAGCGGACAGTATGTAGAAAAACGTAAATATCAAATCTAAATGTTTTAAAATTTAATTTTTAAAAATACAGAGCCATTGCATTATGTTGGTAGAAAATGGTGTACAGTGTCACTAACCACACCTTTTGAAAACCCAAGTTTAAATACAAAAATCACAATGACAGAAGCCGGTTAAAATCTAAGTCTTGGCAATGAACAGACACAAACTTTTAGACACCCTCCAGCAACCAAAGTCAACTATTTAAACAATAAAACCGACACAGAATCGCTTCAGGTAACACAAATATTGGACTATAAGATGACTTTCTTCTTATTTTGATCTGAAAAATAGTGACAGGTTTAGATATGGTTAAGATTAGACCCATGTAATATTATTAGCATAATAATATATGTTGATCGCTGGATTCATTTCGCATAGTCTAAAATATTGTTACCTAATTATAGTTGTTTATAGTTGTTTACTTAATCTAATTATGGCAGGGCCGTCGTGGTCGTGATTGCATAGACGTTACGCACGAAGCCAGCAGGTAGATATAGCCGGAGGGAAGGATGATAATACGTCTTATACGGTAACGTCACGACGTTTTAGTACGAAAATTCGAGTATCAAAAGCAACTACCTGTGGAATCAGTGACTATCACCACTAAAGTAGTGAGTTCGAACCCCGTTAATGATACAGCATTATGTGATAAAGATTGTCATTGACTTGTGACAGGTTAGTGGTTTTCTCCGGGTACTCCGCTTTCCTCCACCAATAAAATTGACAGCAACGATATAACAGAAATATTGTTGAAAGTGGCATTAACCATCATAAACCTATCCATCTAATTATGGTTGTTTACATAAAAAATTATCTCATTACTATGCAGTCTGGAATTTGCTAGAATGACAATTTTTGTTGCGAAGATTGAATTAGATTTCGGCAATCTTCTACAAAATTCCAATGACTTATGTAAGCAGACACTGGGGGATCTATTCAGTTCGTTATCTGGAAATGTTGAGAAGTATTGATCAGTTGCTATTGGATATCATTGCAGCCTTTACATAATAATAACTTTATTCTCTAAACCAATGTTACAAAGGTTACAGAGTGAGAGTGTTCAAATCAATACAAAGTAAATACATATCATTACATCAATTATCAAGATTATGAGTGTACATTGAATACAAATTATGAAAAGAATGTTTAAACGTTAAATACAAATGATACAAATACTAACAAAGGTGTGATGGAATTTTTCAAGGAGAACTAATTTTATTATTTACTATATCAATAAGCTTACATAATTTGAGAATAGTTTCAGGTTTCTTTTTGTTAAATAATGATGACAGTTTTAATGTGTTTGGTCTGTTGAAAAAGTATTTTGGAATTAGATTTTTTCTTTCATTTACAAAATTTGGGCACAGTAATACATAATGAAATTCGTCACCAATCTCGCGAGATTGACATAGCTGACACAGTCTATTTTGTCTTTCTACATTTGTCCAGCGCCCTACTTCAATCGGTAATCTATGATTAGATGTTCTAAATCTGCAAAAAGTAAATCTATTTTTGTCATTTAAGACGTCTAAATATTTTTCAAATCTAAAATCCGACTTGAATAATCTATAGCTCAATGCTTTTGGAGATATTTGCAAAGTAGAATGCCAATTTTGTTTGAACTGGTCGGTTAATCTTAGTTTAGTGCTTTCAATTAGCCATTTATGGCTTATAAAATGTTGAGTATGCCAAACGTTTGAATTACCACAGTCATCAAGTACTGATTTAACAAAATTAATCCATGAAAAAGTATTATATCCATGAGTTTTCAAATACAATAATCTATAGATCAGAGATGATAATTTTGATTGCTTTCCGTCAATTAATTTCGCCCAGAAAGACACAATTTTCAACTTAACTGTTATATTCAGAGGGTATCTACCAAGTTCGCCATATAACATAAAATTTGGTGTTGAAGTTTTCAAATTAAGCAACAGCTTACAAAATTTTACATGTACTTTTTCTAATATGTCAATATTTTCGTAACCCCATATCTCTGATCCATAGGTTAACATAGGTATAATTATTCTATCAAACAAATCCAATTGACAACTTACAGATAAATTATGTACTCTTCCCTTGTTTAAAATGTCATACATAGCTTTTGATGCCTTCTCTGCAAGATTAATTTTATTTTTCTTGAAAGATCCTGTTCTTTGAAACATTGTACCCAAGTATATGAATTCACTTACTATCTCTAATTCCATATTATTCATTTTAAAATTTAAATTTATAGGTAACCTTCCCTTTGAAAAAAACACTACTTTGGATTTGTTTGTGTTTACTTTTAAGTTCCATTTCTCACAATATTCGTAAAAATAATTTAACTCTGATTGCAATTCTTCAGCAGACTCTGCCAAAAGTACTGTATCGTCGGCATAAAGAATGGTAAATAATTTCACATAAATTTGTAAATCGTTTTCAAAGTCTTCGGAAATGCTTTTAACCCCTTGCACATTTTTACTAGTCAAAAAGGTATCCAAATCATTTAGATATAATGCGAACAGAAAAGGAGATAAATTTTCGCTTTGTCTAACACCGTTTAAACATGGGAAAACATTTGAAACAGAATCGTTATAAACAATTCTTGATTTTATATTATTATACAGGTTTAAAATTACATTGTACATTTTACCCTTTATATTACACATAAGTAACTTGTACCACAAACCATCACGCCACACAGTATCGAAAGCCTTTTCGAAGTCTATAAATGCACAGAAAAGTTTCTTTTTCTTTAATTTTAATAACTCAAAAAGGCCATGTATAACAAAAGTGTTATCTAGAGTTGAATATTTTTTCCTAAAACCTGTCTGGTTTTCATTTAAGAGGAGAAATTCGTCTGAAAAAGTATTTAATCTATTATTTAACACCGATGTAAATAATTTTCCGAAACAACTCAAAATGGTAATAGGTCGAAAGTTTTTGGGATCAGTTTTTGCCCCTTTGTTTTTATAAAAAGGTACAATATTGCCTGCGAGCCAGGTATCTGGAATTTTACCAGAGTTAAAAATAACATTAAATAGATCGACGTATAATCCTAAAAACATATCTGGAGTTGATTTTATGAATTCATTTCTTATCATATCATCGCCAGACGCCTTATCATTTTTTAATTTCTGAATACATGTTAAAATCTCGTCGTTTAAATGTATATTTAAATTATCAAAATCTGAGTTTTCTTGTAAACTTTCAGATAATACACTTAACTCAACATTATCATGAGCAGGAGCTTCATTTAGATTTTTAAAAAATTCGTACAATACAT
>MJUT01025497.1:25814-50330 GCA_002080005.1 Gigantidas platifrons
GAGTATCTATCTCACATGCGGTAGATCTATAGAGTATCTATCTCACATGTGGTAGATCTATAGAGTATCTATCTCACATGCGGTAGATCTATAGAGTATCTATCTCACATGTGGTAGATCTATAGAGTATATATCTCACATGCGGTAGATCTATAGAGTATCTATCTCACATGTCTGTTCTTCTTGTCATACAATTATCACAATCCTCTTTTACTTGATGGCCACTATTTACTGGATATTGACAATGAGTAACACAGGGTCCCACTAGTGGAGCAGGAACTACTTACCATTCTGTAACTCCTGTATTCACACATGGTTTTTTGTTGGGTTTTGTACTGCTATTGTCTTAGTATTGGTTTAGTATTTGTAAATTGGTGTTTGTCCAAGTTTTAACTCTTTTTGCCATGTTTTTGTTGTTTTAGCTGACCTGCATCAAAGTTCCATGAGAGGCATTGCTATCACTTTATTTCCATCATCATAGATCTGCATCTATACATGAATAATAATTGGATAGCCACTGACAAAGTAAAAAAGAAATTTAGTGGATTGAAATCCAAGGTCACCATCACAGGACAAATATAACATAGGACCTATGTGGACATGTTTTAAAATTATTATAATCTGAAACCACTAAACAATTTAACAGCAAATCATGGGGTGCGATAAAGATATTTTTTCACTAGAACCAGGAAAATAAATTGTTATCAAAATGGGTTTTTTTGTGTGGGGAAATCCAACAACTACAAACACAATTTGGGTAAGAAATGACAAAAAAAACTACAAAGAATTTTGTTTTATTAAAAGGTGTATAAAAGTCAACAGATATTTTTTATGTACAATAAATATCACAGATCAAGAGACATTATAATGATGACATATCCCAACACTTTAATGTATATTTCACATGTCAGAAATTAGGTCAAATAAATTAGACCATTTGCATAAAACCGACTTTGTTCTAAAATTATACAGTTTACAGGAGTTATTTCTATTTAAGGTGAGCAAAAGTTGTAATAACTTGTAAATTTTCTATTTGCTATAAAATTATCCACTGATCTTTTAAGAAGTAGCAAATAACAGGGTGTCAAGCCACTTTTGACAAAAATTATATAGGAAAATAGGATTTTTTGGGATGAAAATATAGGATAATTATTGGGTAAATTTAAGGTATACTTAGCAAAAAAAATACATGGCCAATAAAACTACAAAAAAATGCATTCAATTCTTATAATTATATTTAAATCACACCAAAATTTAATATAGCTGAATTTTTCGTTGTGAATTTTATTTGTGTTAGATTATTTGCTGTTGGAAATTACTACGTCATTGATTGTTTACATCTGACGTCGTCATGGAGGCAGTACAAGTTCGGGTTTGAGTTTTATTGGGATGTAAAACATCTCTTTTATAATCATGTGACCACTTCATAGCCAATCATATTGTAACATTTCAATGAAAAACGGAAGTAATGTAATTATTCAACTCTAGCTATATAGTCTCCTATTGTTCTTTTTACAAAATCAATATTGTGACATAAAGAATAAAACATATTATAAAGAAAATGTAGAAATCAAATTATAATCAACATTTGTCTTTTTCAAAGGATTGAACATTACAAGAACATGACAACTCCTTAACACTTTAAAGGACAAATTTTGATATCATGTCTTAGAAATTATGACTTCTAAATTATGTAAATATGTAATATTTTTTGGGAAGAAAAAAGTACCTATTCAACTTTTACAAAGTTTGTTTGAACAAATGCTCTGTATAGGCACAACTAAGCATTTACATTTCAATGACACTTTCAAAAGATGCATGTAGTAATAGACTGGGCTTGTCCATAATCCCAGAGAGTTAACTTGATTTTTTATATGTTATAGACTATTAAACATTGTATTCAAGGTGTATTATATATCCTAAGCCAAGGAAATAGACAATCATGTGAATTTTAATTTTAAGAAAATTCAACAACAAAAAAGTCACATGAATGCATCTGTTGCTATACAAAGAGTAGCTAAAAACTATAGCTGTATCAGCATTAATATCTTAAATAGCATCTATTTTTCATGTTTATATGAAATTTTCACTCAAAATTAAAGAATCAACTTTTGTTCTCATAGTTTTGGAAAAATATAGGATTTGGGATGTAACATATGAAATTTTAGGCAAATATAGGAAATATAGCGAAACCTTGAACATATAGGATCACTTGACACCCTGAAATAGTTACGGTACACATTATGAGAAAATAATACTAAAATTTGTTCTTTTCCTTTGCTCTGGCTTACTGAAGTGTAATGTGACCCCATCTCACCCCCTCCACACACATCCTAACTAGTAGTAATGTTTAGTATTATCTCAAAGTTCTTTTTAAAAAATGAGATCCTGCTAGAAGTTATTACATTTTATATAGATATAGTAGATATGAATATTTACCTACAGATTAGAAGATACAATGCCTTATAATTACATCTCTAGTATACCCGTACTCTACATATTATAGACATGCTGATTGTTAACATAAAAATTAAGACTAATGCTTTTGATAGTGAAAAACTAAACCCACTCCATGTAGTAAAGTCAAAAAGTCGATTTCTATACAACCACATCGGTTGCTTATTGGTTAGTGTGCTTGCCTCGAGTGCAATAGATCGTGGGTTCGAGCCCCGGTCTAGTGAAACCAAAGACTATAAAAATGGTATTTGTTGCTTCTCAGCTAAGCACGCATTATTAAGGCGAAAGACCAAAGACTGGTTGGATCGGAATCAGAATAATGTGTCCAAGTGGAACGACATGTTTATCCATGGACTGTTGTTTCAGTGATCTAGCACTGTCAAAATCCAACTAAGCTTGTTGGTCTAGTACAAAGCAGACCTCATCATCATTACATTGAAAATTAACTTGTTCTCGCCCGGATATAGCTGAATAATGGCTGAGTTGGCGTTAAACAACAATCACTCACTCACTCTATACATGTATAAATGTCTATAATAAAGTACAGTCAAACATGTATATAAAAGATTCTGATGAGAAAATGAAAATGTGCACTTTATGAGCAGTTGCCTTTTGAATACATGTTAAAATTGAATCCACTTTTCATTAAATGGAGAAAATCAAAGTGCCCATTATAGATAGAGAATTGCTATTTACAGGTGCACTCTTAGACAGGTTGGATTTTGTATGTATATTAGCCTTAAATTAATTTAAACATAGTTTGTTTTCTGAGATTCTTAACCCATGTCGAATATATGAAGTCTATTATATATATTCTATAATAATATTATTGACACATTTGTATTATAACATGGTTTTTATGCATAAAATTTCTGAGTGTGGATGGAACGTCTCTTCAGAAATCACATAACATAGTTTTTATACCTAAAATTTCTATGTATGGATGGAATATTTCTTCAAAAATCACATAACATAGCTGTATACATAAACATTTTTTAAAAATAACATAGTTTTTATAGATAAAAAATAAAAAATCACAAATTGGTAAATCATTGTAACAATAAAAACAAAAAATGTAAATATCACAGACTTAAAATGACTTTCATAATGTAAGAAGTATAACAAAAATTGTAAAGCTTATATTATATATACATATATTTAACACAATAATATTACAGAAATTTGTATGTATATAATTTACAGTGACTAAATAATGTAATTTATTAAATCTAAGGTCAACTAAGGTCAATCTGCCTCAGGTTTCTGCCCATAAAACTAGTTTAACTGCTCCACTTTTTATTGAAGTGCATATGTATCCATACAAGCCAGGAAAGTGAATGGTCATGTATTTGTGTGTATTCTTGGTAGGTGTGCCATCAAACACATGACACTACAGATAACGTCAGTTTTGATGGTCTCTCCACACATTATCTGACTAACTATGATACTAGAGATAATGTCTATCTCACCCAGGGGCGGATCCAGGGGGGGTGCACCCGGCACGTGCCCCCCCTAAAATTGGAAAAAATATTATTTTAATGCTTAAAATCGTGATTTTTCACACGAAATACTCTAAACAAAATTTTTAAGTGCACCCCCCCCCCCCCTAACTTGAAATCCTGGATCCGCGCCTGACACCCTACAACACTGCCATTATTATATATTTCACTATTGTATAATCTGAAATCCTCAACGAAGGTTAGTGTGGCTAACTGAGCTTACCCTAGAGTTACTCAATTATTGTTTTCATTATTAATATTGGGGCCGCCATGATCGGATGGTAGTTGCATCTATAATTACCTATGAAATCAGTGCCTATCACCACTAAAGTGAGTTCGAATCCAGCTCATGGCAAGGTAATATAATAATATCATATGATAAAGCTTGTTTTGGTCAGGTTTGGTTATGGTGTTTACCATCATGTTCAACTGTATATCAGTTATATCGTGGTGGTAAGTTTTATTGGTGGAGGAAACCAGAGTACCCGGAGAAAACCACCGATCTGTCGCAAGTCACTTACAAATCTTATCACATAATATTGTATTGAGTTGACCACACCATGAGCGAGATTCTAACTCACAACATTAGTGGTGATTGGCACTGATATCATAGGTACTTGTAAATTCAACTACCATACGATCAGGACCATGACATCCCCTATAACATTAGTAAGGCAATACAGAAGTAATTACAACAGATTACATGATTTAGATTTAGAACTTGTTTTATCAGGTTTACTGTTACTTTCGTCATCAACAATATATTGTATACTTTCAATTATTTCTTTAGTTTCTTTTGCCCATCGTATATGCTTTGTATTATCACCATGGTTATCATTCTCTTTATCTGTCAAACCTATACTTGTATCGTTCCCAGTGTTCTCTTTATCTGACAATTCTTCTGTTTTCAAGTTTTGAGTGTTCTCTTTTTCATCATCAACACTTCCGACATGTTCACCATTTGGTATACACTTGGCTTGAACACGTTCTTTTTTGGTTGGAACTTCTTCCGTTTCTTTCTCCTTTATTGGACAAATCTTTATATCTTGGTTTTTTACAAATATATCTAACAAACACTGAAATAGACATAAAATAAATGATAACATGAAATGTTACTTTTGAAATAAAATTGTTTGTTCTCCTGCATTCTTTTATCTTTCAGAAAAGACAACTTGAAATTTGAAATTTCATTCTAAATATAGGAGTTGAGCATACAAGCTTTTTAATTGAAATATTCTAAGCCAAGCTTTATCACATATTATTGTTGCATCATCTCGCCATGAGCTGGATTCAAACTCACAACTTTGCATGAACAATTTCCGATTTAAAATAAAGAAGTTGTGCATACATATGTACAAAAAAACTATGAGATGGAAAGATGGAGAAACAGACAGACTGACAAGAAAGAAAAACAACGAGAGACATAATTATCAACATCTGTTAAAGAGTGAGTGAGTGATTGTTGTTTAATGCCAACTCAGCAATTTTTCAGATATATCATGGCGAGAACAATTTAATTTTCAATGAAATGATAATGAGGTGCGCTTTGTACTAGACCAACACGCTTAGTAGGATTTTTATAGTGGTACCTCACCGAAACAACAGTCTGCGTGTAGACATGCCGTGTCACCCGGACACATTATCCTGATTTGAGCCAACCAGTCTTTTCTCTTTCTCCTTACTGCTACGTGCTTAGCGGAGAAGCAACAAATATCAATTTTATAGTCTTTGGTTTGACCCGATCAGGGCTTTAACCCACGATCTACTGCACTTGAGGTGAGCATGCTAACCATTACACCACCGATGCGCTTCAACATTTGTTCAACGATGGTGCAGTATGTTTCAAACTTTTAAAATAAGAAGATGTAGGAGATCTCATTAATGGTAACTGGTATTCTCAATCATGCCTCTAATTCATATTAAGTTACACGCCACGATATGGCTGAAATATTGTTAAAGTTGGTGTTAAACACCAGTTAATCAATCATATTCAGTTACATACCTCTGATACCTGTATACTGGAGGGATATCCATTCTCCTTTAGCTTGGCCTCTAATATATTACAGATTATAGGAGGTATCTGTTCGTCTTCTTCCTTAGTTTCACTGTAATATAATAATAGGTACAACACAATTGGGATAAAAATTTGTTCAACTGTCTATATTTAAAAGATAATGATTGTTTACAAATTAGGATAAATGAACAAATTATAAAAATATATCTACATGTATTTACAGTAATTTTTTGTGTAAAATACATATTTTCCCACGTATATTTTTTATCAGTCCAGGTGAGTAATGGTCTTTTCGAGTTTAAACAAATCTGTGCAGGTTTTTTAGTGATTGTTTATATCTGTATTGCCATTGCATATCAAATTGTAAAGAGGGGAGGGATGGGATTCCATTAACCAGTGTAACCATGTCACATTTTTGTGCCAGGACCCAGATTTATGACATCATATGTTCTGGCCCCCTTTATGCTCATGATATTATGTTTCCAAACTATGTCTGATCCTAGGCTCAACATACTGTAAACATATCAATATTTGCAGTGTTTTTATTTTCCGATATTTTCTATGTTAGTAAGAAATTGTGAAAAACTTTCCACAAATATGAAACTATTCCAGATGAGAAAAACCTAAAATCTAAAAACCCATCAAGAAGTGCAGTTTCAATCGTGTATTATCATGCATGTTCAATCGTGTATTATCGTGCATGTTCGTTTTATATGTATGTATGCAAATTTCTTATGAGCCTATATGTATATACAAGATTCGAAATTTTTAATTGTCCTGTATGATTTTAAGGGTGAGTTTATGGTATTTAATGCCATGATCAACAATATTTCAGTTATATTGTGGCTATCAGTTTTATTGGTGGAGGAAACGGGAGTACCTGGGAGAAAACCACCAACCTGTCGAAAGGTACCGTACTGACAAATTTATCACATAATGTTGCATCAAGCACACGTTGCCTGAACGGGATTCACACTCACAACTTTGATATGCACTGACTGCACAGGTAGTTGTAAATCCAACTACCATACGATCACGGTCACGATGGCCCCTTGTGTGTCTTTCGATGTTTTTATTTTTGTAATATTGTTTTTCAGTACGAAAATGATTTTATTACATATTTAACAAGGGCAACGCAAAGCGTGGCATATCCCCTCACTTAAAAATTTGACCCTGTGACTTTGACCTTTGACCTATGGCCTTGAAAATCAATAGGGTTTCAGATTCTCTTAAGGACTAAGTATGTACCAGGTGTGGTCAAAATCCATTGAAGGATGTTGATTCTAGAGTGTGCACAAAGATGTTAAAGGGTAAAAATTAGACCCTGTGACCTTGACCTTTGACCTATGACCTTGAACATCAATAGGATTCCAGACTCTTCTAAGGACTAAGTATGTACCAAGATTGGGTAAAATTAATTGAAGGATATTGATTCTAGAGTGTTCACAAGAATGTTATGCGGTAAAAATTAGACCCGGTGACCTTGACCTTTGATCTATGACCTTGAAAATCAATAGGGTTCCAGATTCTCTTAAGGATTAAGTGTGTACCAAGTTTGGTTAAAATCCATTGAAGGATGTTGATTCTAGAGTGTTCACAAGGATGTTACGGAAGGATGGACGGACAGTAGCGTTACTATATCCCATCGCAACTTCGTTGAGGAGGGGATAAAAAAATGCCAAAAAAACAATACCTGCAATTACAATAATTGCAATCAGTGAAAAATAACACTTTTACAGTATTTAGTGATTATTATAGTATAACTACTAGATTGCAGAAATTCGGAATATTAAAAAAAAAAATTGTAACATTATGTGATAAAGTTTGTCAGTGACTTGTGACGGTTTGGTGGTTTTCTCCAGGTCCTCCGATTTCCTCCACTAATAAAACTGATCGCCACGATATAACAGAAATATTGTTGAAAGTGGTGTTTAACACAATAAACTCATGCTCTAACACATTCCTGAATGATTTCGTTTTTTAGGTTATTTGCGATCTATTTTTGATATTCGGAATTCAATCAAGTAGTTATACAGTGAAATCTTCTAATCCAAACCTCCTGGGGACCAACGTTTGTGTTCGGAATAGACAGGTGTTCGACTATATAGGATAAATTAACAAAAGATTTTCCATATTGTGACTTTCTTTAAAAGTTAAGTTTATACAGGATTCTGTTTTATACAGGGTTCGTTTTAAACAGTTATTATAACAAGTTCTAACATGACCTCACTCTTTCCCTTTGTTAAAAAAACCCAGAATTATTTATTCGTATTATCTCATTACCACATGCGCCGGTCAATGTGACCGACTTTTCCATTGGCAGCATACATTGTAACCCGAATAATTCCGATAGAGGGCGCAGTATTATTCGAGTTACATAAATTGTGTGCGACATTTTCCGCAAGCGTAAATATAAATTACCGTCTTCCAATCAAAGTATACTACCGTATTTGTACTCTTAGACATATCAGAATCAAAATAAATCATGGAAGCTAGAATGTGTTTTGAGTTTTAACATGGATTGGCGGATATTAGTAAATTTATCCCTCGCTTCTGGCTCGGAATAAAATACTAATATCCGCCAATCCATGTTAAAACTCCCAACACATTCTGGCTTCCATGATTTATTTCTTAAATGAACTGTGAGCTAATGCTCACTTATGATATCCCCGCATATATGTTCAATGTGTATAAAAAACAACTAAGTCGGCAAACAGGAAGTAGGAATGTGACTGGTCCAAAAACGATTCCCACGATATGGGGTACCTTTATGAAGCTTGTGACCAAATGTCAGATTTCTGCCATCAATAGTTGCTGAGAAAAATGTGATGAAATATATCTTGGGACGGACGGAAGAACGGACAGAAGTAAAACAGTATACCCCCCTCCGGTGGAGCAGTGGTATGATAATCAGGTAATGCGTTGAACTTAGTGAAACAGAGGAATCAGTGAATGTTGTTTTATGTCAGCTCAGCAATTTTTCAGCCATATTGTGGCAAGAACAAGTTTTACTAATGTGTTAGGGACTGTCATGGTCATGATCATATGGTAGTTGAATTTACAAGTACCTATGATATCAGTGCCTATCACCACTGAAGTTGTCAGCTCACATCCCATTCATGGCGAAGTGTACTTGATACAACTTTGTAATAAATTGTACACTTTTTTCATGTTTTTGTAGTAGTTGCTTCCCTTTAAGCTAGACATGCAGTGAGTGGGTGAGTAATTGTTGTTTAACGCCAATTCAGCAATTTTTCAGCTATATCATGGAAGAAACAAGTTAATTTTCAAAGAGATGATGATGAGGTCCGTTTTGTACTACAGCATGAGCAACATGCTTAGTTGGATTTTTATAATGTTAGCTCACTGAAGCAACAGTCCACAGGTAGACATGTCACCACACTCGGACACATTATCTTGATACCAAGCTAACCAGTCTTTGCTCTTTCTTCTTAATGCTGCGTGCTTAGTGAAGAAGCAACAAATACAAATTTTATAGGCTGTGGTTTGACTTGAACAGGTTTTACTGCACTAGAGGTGGGCATGCTAATCAGTACACCACTGATGCAGTGAAACAGAGGAAATCAACAACTATATCTAACCTCAGAATTCAAAAGTTTCATATGTAACAATAAACTGAAGAAAATAAAAAAAAAAGTAATACCTTGACAGGCTCTTCATCACATCAAACGCTGCTTTCTGCAAAGCAAAGTAAATCCTATACCTCATCGTGAACGATCCCTTCATCCCTAACTTGTATGACATCACAGTCTTCCGATCACTAACACATTCACAATTCTTCTGATAGATAGTCCATATTTTGTCCGCCAGATTTGTCTCGCATGGCAACAAGTGAACAAACATGGGTTTCTTTGGGAGGTCTTCAGCCATTATAATTCTTATTATTCTTTGATTTTTGGCATCTCTTTGTCGACATAAGGCAACATGTAACTCCTGCATATGATTTGAAGACTTGACATATTCCTTGGACAAGATGATCAGTATTTGTTTAGCTTTGTCTAAATCTTGAAGGCTTCCCTGAGAATTTTCATTGAGAAATGAAATTTGTAGTTTGGGGTTATTCAATTCAAAAATGTGATTTAACGTTCCTGCGTATGCAATGCTGTCTCTTGCGAAGCTGATGGCAATATCAAGTTTCCCCTCAGCAGATGGAGTTAAAGTGCCAATATTTTTGACTAGACTCATACCTTTCATTCTTGTATCTAATTTGTATTTCATTTCCACAATTTGTTTTCTACAATTTTCAATACTGCTGAAACTAAATTTGTCCTAAAAATAGCAAAAGAAAATAAATCTCAATAATTACACGTATTTTGTGGATGACGTCATTCATTTTAAATGGTATCTCTCTTCAAAAAGTAGAACATAAATATATACCATCGATTATTTATTTTGTGAGAATTGATTTCTCAGAGCAATATCATCACTGGAGGCTAAGCCTGAGATGTGAGTTCTCAGAGCAATATCATCACTGGAGGCTAAGCCTGAGATGTGAGTTCTCAGAGCAATATCATCACTGAAGGCTAAGCCTGAGATGTGAGATGTCAGAGCAATATCATCACTGGAGGCTAAGCCTGAGATGTGAGATGTCAGAGCAATATCATCACTGAAGGCTAAGTCTGAGATGTGAGTTCTCAGAGCAATATCATCACTGAAGGCTAAGCCTGAGATGTGAGATCTCAGAGCAATATCATCACTGAAGGCTAATCCTGAGATGTGAGATCTCAGAGCAATATCATCACTGAAGGCTAAGTCTGAGATGTGAGATCTCAGAGCAATATCATCACTGGAGGCTAAGCCTGAGATGTGAGATCTCAGAGCAATATCATCACTGAAGGCTAAGCCTGAGATGTGAGATGTCAGAGCAATATCATCACTGAAGGATAAGCCTGAGATGTGAGATCTCAGAACAATATCATCACTGAAGGCTAAGCCTGAGATGTGAGATCTCAGAGCAATATCATCACTGAAGGCTAAGTCTCAGATGTGAGATCTCAGAGCAATATCATCACTGAAGGCTAAGCCTGAGATGTGAGTTCTCAGAGCAATATCATCACTGAAGGCTAAGCCTGAGATGTGAGATCTCAGAGCAATATCATCACTGAAGGCTAAGCCTGAGATGTGAGATGTCCTGAGGAGTCTATTTCGAACAAAAACATATCAATGAAAGCAATGAAAGTATATTCATCGATGAATTGTCAAGATGTCGCCTGTGATGTCAATATAACGTCATGTAAGAAATCAACAATAACATGCTTCCATCACGCTTGTCGCTTGATGTAACAGATATTATTGTTTATTGAATATCAGGATAAAAAGCATACATTTAATTGGTTGAACACTCTCCATGTCACCTTCACTATTCCGCGATACAGATTGGGTTGCTGATATAGACTGGTCCAAAAACCGTGTATAGACTGGTGCTACCGGTCTATACACAGTGTTTGGACCGGTCTATATCAGCATTAATAGAAACTTTAAAACACCTTCAATGATCCTGATTAAAAGTACATTTATCACATATTTGTACATTATACGTACCGTTTTGTATATGTGATAAACAAAGACGTTCCTGATCCATATCAGTGCCCGGGGCAAATAACCGGTTATTGTGCTCTGCGTCGGTGATGTCATTATGACACGTAAGCAAACATAATACAAAAACAAATGATACAACAGAGATGAAAAATGTCAATACAAAATGTAAAACTGAGAGTGATATAAGGATATTCAAGGATTGGCTATCAACTGTGGGAGAATACCGTAATCATGAGTATATTGGAGTCGAGGAGATGTACATGCACCTGGCAGGATTTTTTTTCAGCACTCACGAAATTCAAAGATGATTACGAGCCTGATTCCGTGAAATGTATCCAAGCTTCCATCAGTAGATATCTTAGTGATGGCGAATGTTGATATTTACGCCATCGTATCTACTATTGAGAACTAGGAAAATAGAACAGTTACTCCAATTTTCGTCAGTAATAACTCTGTCCAGTCAACGGTTACTATTAATAACTCTATTAAGCAAACCGTTATCGATTTGGCTCCCATTTTGCCGAACTCCAGAATAACACTATTCCCATACTCAAATATCCAGTGAAATGTGACAATAGTATTCTATAGCACAAATGATAAGAATTGAAACTCTGATTTATTGAAAAGCTATGTTTAATACCTGTGATAAATACGGTGAATTATTTTGTTGAGTTTTACACGTCATTTATTTTGTTATTATTTTGATGAATAAACATATTAAATTTATTTATTCATTTACAATTTATTTAGTTCAGTCATGGTTAAATATGTGATAAACAGATTATGACATAGCCTTTTCCATATAGGTCCTGGTATCATCCCTTGATCCATATCAGTCCTCGGCTGTCGCCTTGGGCTGATATGGGAGTCTCAGGATGATATCAGGACCAATATGGAAATGGTCATGTTATAATCTATATATACAGATTGCCCTCGGGTCGTGGTACAGACCTTGAGCAGTCTGTTTATCCTGATATTTCCCTCCATATATCAGTAACTATTATATAAAATTAGTAAATCCTATTATAATAGATTTCAACTAAAAGTCATTTTTTGGAAAACAAACGTATTCAATGCCTCAGACTTAATATTCACTGGTGGTAAATGTCATGAGTTTATTTTTCAGTAATTTACAACAGAAAATTTCTGATAGAATTCCCTGTTTAATAAAAAGTAACATGTGACATTTACCGCTAGTAAATATTAAATCTGAGGCATTGAATACGCTTTTCTATTCAAAATAGAGAATAAAACAATAACTGTGTTTTGATTCCATCAAAGTCAAACAAGTTGCTTCCTGGGAAAATTCATAATAATTTATCACACATAAGGCATATCCACAAATATTTTGAAATAAAATCATTTATTGGTCACCTACACGTGGACACATCTGTATAGTCAAACCTTCCCATGTGGTTACCTCTATTAAGCAGTCACCCACATTAAAAGGTCACCTTGTTCTTGTCCTGTCATTCAAAATAAAACTTGAATCACAAAGTTTATTTTTCTAGTAATAAAAAGTATTTACCACTGGTTTTTGTAAATAAGATATTTCTTTTTTTTTCAAGCGCCACTGGATAATCTTCTCCGTCAGATTCTCGGCAACTTTCTCAAATTTATCACCTCTTCCGTCTATCATACAGATTCTACTGAAATGACTTGGTATTGTTTCTAAAGGTTCTATCAGTACTGGTATAAAGAGAACTTCATTTGGCTGAAAGTAAACAACAGTCGTTATATATAAACAATTGGAACAGGAATGTATTCTCTTCCTTTGATCTTTTTATGGTTCATATACCAGAATGATTGATTTGATTTGATTTGATTTTTTGGTGTTTAATGCCTTTTTCAACAATATTTGAGTTATATCATGGCGACCAGTTTTAGTGGTGGAAGAGGCCAGAGTACCCATAGAGAACCACTGACCATGGGCAAGCAACTGGTAAACTTTATCACTTGCTGTTGCGAGTCGAGTGCACACTTTATTGTAATTTACAAAGCCGGGCACGAACCCACGCCATATTGGTGATATATATACTTGTTTGAGTTGTTAGGTAATCCAACTACCTAACATTTTTTCAGCATTATCAATGTGAGAACACACCATTCTGTGATGAGATGAAAATAATATCTGTTTATACTAGACCAACACACTGAGATGGATTTTAATACTGCTTGCTGACTGACACAACAGTCCATGGGTAGACTTTTCTCTCCAGTCTGCCACATTATCCAGACTCTGAGCCACTCAGTCTTTGTACAAACTCCTTAATATTGAGTGCTAAGTAGACAAGCAACAAATACCAATTATATTGTCATCTTAACTGACCTGTAAATGTGTTATACATTTAGTCTTTAGAAACCTTCTATATTACATGGAAAACTTCCTAAATTATTATTAATAAAATGAAAATAAAAAAATACCACACTGTCGGAACAATTCCAAAAATTAACAGAAACAAAATCAAAATTGATACCCTTAACACACATTTACATGACTGTGCACTTTCCTGGCTTGGTACAGGCACATCATGTAAATGTGGCAGCGTTAAACTATTTGCATGGGCCCAAACCTCCCATCTTAGTGGAATGATGCAGTCATGAATGTGTTTTTGAAATGTGTGTGTATAATGCCAACCCTCGTGTATAACAGGGTGATCAGCATTGTTGTTAGAATGCTTTAATTTTGAACTTTATACATAATATATCTAATCTAAATCATGACAAATGATGGTATTGGCAAGTAGACTTTGATTCAAAAATGAATATTGTTTCACTGTTAAGCTTTACAATAGCCTTAAATACTATCTAATATTCAAATAAGTGTTGAAGCCATTGGCTCTTATAACGGAACTAATATTATACATATGACATAATGTTCAAGATAATAGCATTTTTTATAATAGTGTTGTTCACCTGGTTATACGTGACGGTTGACATTTAACACACATGTGGAAAGAGCTTGCATGACTACCTCATTTCACTAAGAGGGGAAGTGTGAGTCCATAAGACTTGTTTAACCCTGCCACTTTTAATAGAAGTGCCTGTACCAAGCCAGGTAAGTGAGCGGCAATGTATATGTGTTAGGGTTATTTTGTCTTTCTGTGATGATTCTATTAGGTTTTCAGAATGTTTCAGTTCTTCTTTAGGTTAATTAATACTTACACAAGACAAGTGTCTTGCTAGAGCTATATTATATTCTTCTTGACAGACGACTGATGAAAAATAAGCAGGTGATACTAAAGCAACGATACACTCTGATCTGTCTAAAGAATCATATAAAGATGACTGCCACAGATTTCCTGTAAATTATATAAAAATAAGCTGATGATACTAAAGCAACGATACACTCTGATCTGTCTAAAGAATCATATGAAGATGACTGCCACAGATTTCCTGTAAATTATATAAAAATAAGCTGATGATACTAAAGCAACGATACACTCTCATCTGTCTAAAGAATCATATGAAGATGACTGCCACAGACTTCCTGTAAATTATATAAAAACAAGATTGCAACACATGGGTCCCCCGCCGCAATAGAAAGAGGTGTAATGTGAGTGTAATGTTATCCATGTGATATATTTATATAATTGAGAAAGCATCCGAGATGCAACAGCTGAGTTGCAAGTCAAAATCTTGGGGCATTTAATTTGTCTATTCAACCTGATCATAAATATATATATGGCTTAGGGGTGGGGATTTCAACCATTAAAAAGTTCACTTCAGGTAGGGGGTAGAGTATGACCCCACAGGTCCTGAGCTATAAGGCATTTAATCTGTCTAGTCACCCTGATCATAAATATATATGGCTTAGGGGTGGGGATCTCAACCATTAAAAAATTCACTTCAGGTAGGGGGTGGGGTATGACCCCCAGGGCCTTAGCTATAAGGCATTTAATTTGCCTAATCACCCTGATCATAAATATATATGGTTTAGGGTGGGGATCTCGGTCACATTTTTTTATTAAGTTTCTATCTTTTGTAGTTTCAGAGAAATGTGTAATTCTTAAAATATGTACTTTTTCTATAAAAAAACATGATTTTACAATCATTTTTTTCGAAGGGGGGGAGAGGGGGAATGTTGCATCCTCAACTTCACATTGACATCTCCACCCATACCAAATATTAAGCTTCTATCTTTTGTAGTTTCAGAGAAATGTGTAATTCTCAAAATATGTACTTTTTCTATAAAAAAAAACATGATTTTACAAGAATTTTGTTTTCCAAATTTTGCCCAGTTTCGAACTTAAGCTATAGATTCTTAATATAATGCTTGTGTGTAAGTTTGAAATCAATTGGTCAACAAATAAAAATCTGAGAGCGCTTACAATATATCCGGACGGACGGACGCCCAGCATTTCCATATCCCCCGCTCCGCTTTTTGCGGAGGTGGGGGATAATAAGCTGGTGATACTAGAGCAATGATACACTCTGAACTGTCTAAAGAATCATATAAAGATGACTGCCACAGACTTCCTGTAAATTATATAAAAAAAAAAAACAGGCTTACAGAACAGAGATACAGATGTGTTACTACTGGTTTTGCACTTACACCTATACATAAAGTAGACAAACATAAAACGTGAGAAATGCTGTTGATTGAGGGAATAAAATTAGTTTAAACATATTTCATTAATTAATAAGTAATATTGAACAATAAGATCAATTTTGACATGATATAATACATAAAATTAAAGGGATTCCAAAACAAATTTAAAAAAAAATATTAATTTGTTTCCCTAATTAAAATATACTTGATATCATTAATGTAAAAAAAAAACAACAGTAAAACGATCAATATTAGGAGAAAACTGTAATTTATTGTATTTTCAACTTCGTTTACGTCAACCTCTAGATTTACTGTCACAATTGGACTTTTCCTAGTAATAGGCAAGTAGGTAGCAGGATTTTTTCCCAAAAAATATCCCAAAATATGGACATCATATCAGACAATAGGAATACTGCATATATATTAAACAAATCTGGTTCCTTTCCAGGTCGAGCAACATTTTTGATCATATAAAACAGTGTAAACCAGTTCCGAAAGTAAATCTGGAATGGTATCAGAATTACTTCCGATCATGATTTCCGATAAAAAAAAAAAAAAAAAAATGTTGCCAAATCATCCAAAAAATATTTCTAGTCTCAAAGTTTTCCAACAGTCGGTCGGGTGCTGAAAACAAACAAATTTTTAATTTTGGCCTGGTAAAGACGTTTTCTTAAGACTTAATTCAAATTTATGGTCAACATCGGTGAATCAATGAATGCTTATTCTTCTTAATTTACCCATAGTCAGTTCACTCCTATCAAAGAATATCTTCAGATCAGAATTAGCCATGGTCAACATTTCTAGCATTTTTTCCGCTTGCTTCGGCTGTCTATGGGAGTAGGAAATGAAGATATCATACTGGAGCGTCTCTTCTGAACCGTCATCAACAGCCACTAGGGGTCTAGAGGAGGTAGGATTCAACACAAATGAACATGCTTGTTCAATCTTGACATCTAAGACATCACCATCTTTTCTTATTCTACAATAAAAAGCAGCTATTATAGGGTACCAGCTGATAAGCAATGATCCTTGCAAATTTGCAAATTGTTTAAAATTAATATTGAGGACACGGATGAATGTGTTGTACAAGGAGTAGTGTTATAGTATTTAAAGCCACTTTCAACAATATTTCATTTATTTCATGGGGGTCAGTTTTTATTGGAGGAAGAAACCGGAGTGCCCAGAGAAAACCACCAACCTGTCGCAAGTCATTGACAAACTTTATCACATAATGTTGTATCGAGAACATCTCACCTGAGCGGGATTCGAGCTCACAACATTAGTGGTGATAGGCACTGATTACACAGGTAGTTGTAAATCCAACTCCCATGTGATCACGACCATTACAGCCCCTATTAAATAGAATAGCCAACAGTAGTCAATTGTGTGTTTGTCAAAATTCAGCAAAAATCAGAAAACCCACCCATACGATACTAAATATAATTTGACCATCGGTACAATTTATATTTCATACTTTTTTTTCTATTTATAGTAATGTCAGCCATATTGGTTAGTTGGTGGAATCAGTAGATTCATACATAATGGACGGTAAGCTGCCTTAGCATTTAAAATTACAAAGATGTTTAATTTTTTGATATTTTTTATAACAAAGGACTATGTATGTAAAGTAATGACACATGCTATAGTTTCTTTAAGGAAAATGTGTTAGCATGAACGCATGGTATAGGCAGATATGTTCATTACCAAGAGCAAATGGTGTGGGGAGTTCACCTTATTCCTTACTCTACCTTGTACCTACCTACAGTCACTCATTCACTCACCTTATTCCTTACTCTAACTTGTACCTACCTACAGTCACTCATTCACTCACCTTATTCCTTACTCTACCTTGTACCTACCTACAGTCACTCATTCACTCACCTTATTCCTTACTCTAACTTGTACCTACCTACAGTCACTCATTCACTCACCTTATTCCTTACTCTAACTTGTACCTACCTACAGTCACTCATCCACTCACCTTATTCTTTACTCTACCTTGTACCTACCTACAGTCAAAATATTGTACCAATTTCATATAAACAGGCATTGAATCAACGGACGCTAACAGGAATGGAAACAATCGTTCAGAATTCTTTAATCTATTATAACACATTGCCATGTTAAACTGGTCTATACAGTTTTTGCTGCTTACAAAAGATGGTGTTAATATGGCAACAATTCTGTAAAAGAAAATATAATCACTTTGATAATTCCAGTAATATTTCAATCAAATTAGATTTGGATTTACAACTATCTGTGCAATCAGTACCTATCACCACGAAAGTTATGAGTTCAAACCCAATTCATGGCAAGGTGTACTAGATACAACATTAAAATTAAAATTTGTCGGTGACTTACAACAAGTAGGTGGTTGTCTCCGGTTTCCTCCACCAATAAAAACTGACTGCCACAATATAACTGACATATTGTTGAAAATGGCATTAAACACCATAAACCATCAATCTATTTAAAATTGAATGTTTGTTGTATCTTTTAAAAAAAATGTTTTCCTTAATTTACAATAACATCTAAAAACATCACATTTGGGGTCATATCATTTAACCTTTCATCCATAATTTGAACAATCCAATCATATGTAAGACATTATACAATTGATGACTTTCGATGAGGTGAATACAAGGATTGATCAACCCATGGAACACGATATTCACCAAGGCATCCGAGGTGAATATCGTGTTCCATGGGTTGATCAATCCTTGTATTCACCGAAATGGAAAGTCATTAACTGTTTTATTTTATGATATTAAATTAAATTTGAATTAACACCAAACAGGGCTGAATTTGTCTGCCCAACATCTACTATTACCAATGTTGCCGAAAGACGTAAAATTTGATTGGACCGTGGAATTCTGGAATCTATATTTCTATTTTTAGCCCAAATTGGGGTAACATTACAGTCCACACTACCTATGAGCTAATGTTAGCTCATTTGAGGTTGACATCGCACGTACGCATTACTTTTCAAGTTGATTTCAGCTAATTAGAAACTAGACAAAGTTCAATCATATAATAATTAAGTTTATTGACCAGTCGGATAGCACCTCTTGGTGTACACTCAGTTTTGATACCTAAAGATGTAATAGGGTCATAGCTGATTGGTCGGTTGAAAATATGAACCATGAAATGACCCCCATATGGAATATCATTATATGTTGTTGTATCACAATATAAAACATACAACACACATTTAATTAAAAATGCATTGGTAAGAATCGTTCCTGAAAGGTTTCAATTAGAAATGTGCAAATATCCTCTATTTAAGAAATAAATCATGGAAGCCAGAATGTGTTTTGATTGGCCGATATTAGTATTTTATCCCGAACCAGGGGCGAGGGATAAAATTTACTAATATCTGCCAACCCATATGTAAAAACTCAAAACACATTCTGGCTTCCACGATTTATTTTGATTCTGATATGTCTAAAAGTACAAATACGGTAGTATACTTCGATTGGAAGACGGTAATTTATATTTATGTTTGCGGAAAATGTCGCACAATTTATGCTGCCAAATTGAAGCAGACGATAATTCATCAACATGTACATTTACAACGGAAAAGTCGGTCACATGCACCGGCGCATGTGCTAATGAGATTATACCAATCGATAAATTGGTCATTTTTCTACAAAGTGAAAGAAGGACATCATGTTAGAATAAAATATAATACCACTTTTGTTATCAGTCAATAATTAAATACGCTCGCCTATTTATTTCACGCACTGGTTCACTTAAATTAAGTTTGCAGTTTTTTATTCATATTTGTGTTTGGGTTTACATTTAACAAATTTCTGTGATTGCATTTTTTTTTGGATTTCCAAGAAAAATATAAAAAAAAACACTATAAGGGAACATTCAATGAACAATTTATAACCAGTTTGAGTTCAAGCATTATTTTAGTTTCTGAGAAAAAATATTCATTCATTTTCCTATGTAAAGTGTTCAATCAGAAACAATTGCAATGCTTTGGCAGCCATCTTGCATTGGATATCTGTTCAACACATATAATATAATCTTTATACGAGCTACATTATGGTTTCTGAGACAAATAAATTTCAGCCAATCAAAGATGATGATTAACTCTAGAGCAGTCATGTTGGATGTTCACATGGAAAAAAAATCATAAAAAAGCATCAGACCTGTGCCATCATGCACTCTCTCCTGTTTGCATTTTGTTGCGATACAAGCCTCACATTTCTACCTATTCCTCAGACTCATACAAGTAATAGGTAGAAATAGTACATTTGTAGTAACAAATGCAGGCAAACCTCCCCATGTGGTCATCTATATTAAGCAGTTACCTGTATTAAAAGGTCATCATTTTCTTGTCCTGTCATAGAACATTTCATATGAATTTAACCTCTTTTAAGAGGCCACCTGTCTTATATGACCACTTTTTTTTGTCTCAAAGGTTTGACTGTCGTTACTTCTTTGAAATGACAGAATGTTCGTCTCATCAAGAGATACATTCTATATTTATATATACCTATTGCTTGATGCCATTATTTTGGAGACATCATCCTGCCAAATTTTATTCTCGTCAAATTTTAAAAGTTCTGTATAAATACTGAGGTCTTTGTTTTTACTTTTCAGCTTTTTTGTTACCATAGCAGCCAAGTCTTTGTCACTAGCTTCATAGGTTATGAAAACATCATAGGTGACCTCTAATTTATCACTCTGAAATAATATCATTTATCTTTGTAAACATCATAGACGACCTCTAATTTATCACTCTGAAATAATATCATTTATCTTGGTAATTATTTGAGATTGGTCTGACGTGAATTGCTATTTAAACTATTGGTCTGAAGTATATTGCTATTTAAACTATTGGTCTGAAGTATATTGCTATTTAAACTATTGGTCTGACGTGAATTGCTATTTAAACTATCTGACTTTGCTACATTATTTCAGCGTAGACACAATGCCATATAATGGGGGAGGCCGTCATGGTCGTGATCGCATGGTAGTTAGATTTATCACTACCTATGCAATCATTGCCTATCACTACTAAAATTAGGAGTTCCACTCATGGCGAGGTGTACTGGATACAACATTATGTGATAAAGTTTGTCAGTGACTTGCTTGAGGTCTGTTGTTTTTTTCTCTCCGTGTACTCTGGTTTCCTCCACCCATAAAACTGACAGGCATGATATAACTGAAATATTGTTGAAAGTGGCATTTTAAGTACCATAACCCTTTATGTTATGAAGGTTTTTATTACCAGTAATATCCATGCAATGATACGAAAGAAATAAAATTTATTCCACCAAAATTTTAATTCATTTACTTACTTTCTTCCCAAAAAGAGAGGAAAGAAATAAAATTCATTCCAAAAAATAGTAACGTATTTACTTACTTTATTGCCGATATTGTTCTTCACTTTTTTCTTTAATGATGTAAAAAGTTGATTAAGATTAGAATCTTTGTCTTTATAAACAACTAATTTAATACATTTCATAGGTAATCCAGCCTGCATCCAGTTGGCTACTGTTTCTACCATACAGGTTAGTACATCTGACTGACTAAATCCCTGTAATCACAGAGCAAAAAGAAACTAGTTTATTATAATATTACAGTAAAACCTATCTTGTGTGACCTTCCAATTCAAGGGACCATTGAAATAGGGTCACATAAGACAGATGGTTGCTAAATACAGGTTTAATTAATATAAAATGCACTGTAAAGGAAATTGAAACTAAAGCAGGTTTGACTGTATCTGTATATTGAACATGTCTCCTTTGATCTACCCTGAGTGATAGTGTCAGATTTGTCTCCCCTGAGTGATAGTGTCAGATTTGTCTCCCCTGAGTGATAGTGTCAGATTTATCTCCCCTGAGTGATAGTGGCAGATTTATCTCCCCTGAGTGATAGTGGCAGATTTATCTCCCCCGAGTGATAGTGTCAGATTTATCTCCCCTGAGTGATAATGTCTCCTTTGATCTCCCCTGAGTGATATTGTCAGATTTATCTCCCCTGAGTGATAGTTCCTTTGATCTCCCCCGAGTGATAGTGTCAGATGTGTCTCCCCTGAGTGATAGTGTCAGATGTATCTCCCCTGAGTGATAATGTCTCCTTTGATCTCCCCTGAGTGATAATGTCAGATTTATCTCCCCTGAGTGATAGTTCCTTTGATCTCCCCCGAGTGATAGTGTCAGATGTGTCTCCCCTGAGTGATAGTGTCAGATTTATCTCCCCTGAGTGATATTATCAGATTTATCTCCCCTGAGTGATAGTGGCAGATTTATCTCCCCCGAGTGATAGTGTCAGATTTATCTCCCCTGAGTGATAATGTCTCCTTTGATCTCCCCTGAGTGATATTGTCAGATTTATCTCCCCTGAGTGATAGTGGCAGATTTATCTCCCCTGAGTGATAATGTCTCCTTTGATCTCCCCTGAGTGATAGTGGCAGATTTATCTCCCCTGAGTGATAGTGGCAGATTTATCTCCCCCGAGTGATAGTGTCAGATTTATCTCCCCTGAGTGATAATGTCTCCTTTGATCTCCCCTGAGTGATATTGTCAGATTTATCTCCCCTGAGTGATAGTTCCTTTGATCTCCCCCAAGTGATAGTGTCAGATTTATCTCCCCTGAGTGATATTATCAGATTTATCTCCCCTGAGTGATAGTGTCAGATTTATCTCCCCTGAGTGATAGTGTCTCCTTTGATCTCCCCTGAGTGATAGTGTCAGATTTATCTCCCCTGAGTGATAGTGTCTCCTTTGATCTCCCCTGAGTGATAGTGTCAGATTTGTCTCCCCTGAGTGATAGTGTCAGATTTATCTCTCCTGAGTGATAGTGTCAGATTTATCTCCCCTGAGTGATAGTGTCAGATTTATCTCCTCTGAATGATAGTCAGATTTATCTCCCTTGAGTGAGAGTGTCAGGTTTATCTCCCCTGGGAGATAGCATCAAATTTATCTCCCCTGAGTGATAGTCAGATTTATCTCCCCTGAGTGATAGTGTCAGATTTATCTCCCCTGAGTGATAGTGTCAGATTTAACAATCTTATTCTGATACTGAAATGTAGTAATCAAACCTGTATTAAGAGGTCACCCTTGGAACAAAGAAAAAGTGGCCTTATAAGACAGGTGACCTTTTAAAAGAGGTTAAATTCATATGAAATTTTCTATGACCTGACAAGAAAATGGTGACCTTTTAATACAGGTGACTGCTTAATAGATGTGACCAAATGGGCAGATTTGACTGTATTTGAAGCATTTGTACAATCTTCCCATCTGGCCAGTCTGGCCATACCCATCTGACCAGTAATCAGTGCTTTAACAATGACATTGTTTATTAGATATATATATTTTATTGAAATTTACAGTCCTTAAATAATTATATTATAATAAAATCTAAGGTTCTCCTCCCTCATTCATAAGTAACCTTAGTAACCAAATTTAGCTATCCTGTATAGGCACTTTAATTGTCTCGCTCCCAAACACTTTTAAGTCATTTGACTTTTCAATCTTTATAATTTTGAGCGTCACCTGATGAAGATTATTACAGAAATGCATCATGTGCACTATACTTGATATCTATATTTATCTTACAGATTATCTGCTAACTAAGTCTAAATTTAGACCACTAAAATGGAGACAAAAGACAGGTACGTGTTGCTTTTGTACCAACCAAACATTGACAACAAAGGTGATCTTAAATTGCTTTAATGTGTAATAAAATTTATGCAAATCAAGTTTGTATGAGCTTTACAAGTGTTGGATATTAATGAATTAAACACATTAAAGTTAACATGTTGTCCATTTCTCAATGTTGAAGTTTATAAATTGGTACATTTTTCCTTGTAAGATTAATAAATTGATCCATCTGCTTTTAAGATTTATAAATTGGTCAATCTGCTTTTAAGATTTATAAATTGGTCAATCTGCTTTTAAGATTTATATATTGGTCCATTTCTCATGAAAACTTTCAGGAATGATGATCACATTTTGTGCGGCAATATGCAATTTAATTTTGTATGTGACCACCTAATTATTAATTCATGTACTGTTTATGTCCAATGATCAGCCCATGATAAAACCATCCAATGATCAATTCATACGTTATTTTGGTTCAATCAGATCAGAGAAATACCATCAAATGATAAATTCATACGTTATTTTGGTTCAATCAGATCAGGGAAAAAATACCATCAAATGAACAATTCATACGTTATTTTGGTTCAATCAGATCAGGAAAATACCATCAAATGATAAATTCATACGTTATTTTGGTTCAATCAGATCAGGAAAATACCATCAAATGATCAATTCATACGATATTTTGGTTCAATCAGTTCAGGGAAATACCATCAAATGATCAATTCATACGATATTTTGGTTCAATCAGATCAGGGAAAAAATACCATCAAATGATCAATTCATACGATATTTTGGTTCAATCAGATCAGG
>MJUT01025512.1:0-12439 GCA_002080005.1 Gigantidas platifrons
TCCATATTTTATTCTATATTGGGCTCCATAGTTTGTTCCATATTTTATTTATTACATTATGATTTGATTTAAACAATTTTATTGGTTATCATGCTGTCATCTGACATTCCGTAAAATTTGATATTGTTTGATTAAAACTAGTATTGACTCGCTTTCACTTTCACTTTCCATTGCATTATGTATGAAGTCATAATGGAGTGATTAATTTCATATTGACTTGGTTTCACTTTCACTTTTCATTTTTGTAATGTAATAAAACAATTACAGTCTTTTGTATCGGTCAATACGAGTTTTTATGGACCTTAGAAATCAATATTCACCTCAGCCTAAAGGCTTCGGTGAATATCGATTTTAAGGTCCATAAAAACTCGTATAACCTTTATTATATATATATTAGTCCATATTGTGCTCCATAACTTGTTCTAGTTTATTCTATATTTTATTCAATAATTTACTCAATATTTTACAGGTAAAAAACAAGAAAAGATGGAGTCAGGTGATGTACATGTCGTATATCCTCGACTTTCTGCTGAAACAAGACGGTAAAGGTAATGATATTATTGTAGGACATGTGTATAAAAACGAGTTTAAACAGAAAATGGAAAAACAGATAAAGCCCTCTGGTTGGTTTCATTTCAGTTGTTGTAAATAAAACGATAATTTCACTAACTGTATAGATTTACAGATAACTTTTTGATATTATTATGAGGTGTACTCTATCAGTACCAAGAGAAAGAAAGGTTATCAGAGGATACACTGGGTCCTGTCAACCATGTCTGAAACGACATACAAAACGTAGGCCGGTGTTCTTACGTTAGATTTAAAAACGTAGACCGATGTTCTTATGTTAGATTTAAAAAAAAAATCCCATTCTAATGACATATGTCATTTGCTTTGCATACTATATTTAAGGATAGAAGACATATATCACCTGTCTTTTTTGCATACCAACTGAAACATTTATATTACGTGTAAATATGATAAGCTGTAGATCAGAGATGTTTATACCCCTGTTTGGTGCTTGTAGATAAATCTGACAAAATATGCAACCTTAAACTCAAAAGTTTTTTCTATAAATTCGAGGTGGAATCAGTTCATGAACCAGTTAATGTCACTGATGCTACGAAGCTTTGAAAATAGAAAAATAAACATAGAGAAATCATTTACAAATTTAGCTCCATCTATCTGTGAAGTGTATAATAAATATGCATATAAGAATCATAATTTGATTTTACTCTTTTCTCTGATGGGCGAAATTACCATCTTACCTCACTTGTCAAGTAACATAAATAATGTCAATAGGTTATTTGATTTATTCTGGGAATGTAGTTTACCACAGTAAGATTGTTCTTTCAGAGAATACAAAAAAAACTTAAATTGTATATAGTATGATACTTTCAAAGACAATCATGCTACAAGCATACACCTTAAAATTTGTCTTTTGGACGGTAACATCATGGACATAAATTAGTAACATCATGACATTTCAACTTAAAAGGTCATTTTTCGTGTTATTTTATATGATAAGTAACTGTGAAATCTGTATAATTTGTTAATATCCAAATACATTGCAATTACACTAAACCCCGGGGTATAGAAATGGGACAGAGAGCTTCTTCGGCTTGAAAGGGCGTCCGTCGGTTGTGCGGGATGTATAAATTGACAATCAATTGCAACCCGTCCTTCGGATGAGACGTAAATAAAACTGAAGTCCCGTGTTGAGAAATTGCCATCCTCTTCGCACGTTAAAGAACCCAGTGTAACAGCTCATTATGAACATTATGTTCATGATGAGTGGTCCATAGGAGACCTGTTGCACTGGCAAAATTCTCCGTCCCTACCGATCACATTTCCTTGTTTCGAGTCCCGTGGCATTTAAATTATTCTCGTCCTGAATATAGCTGAAAAATTGCTCGCTGGACGTTAAACATCAATCAATCAATCAATCAACCAAGTATAATTAATGCACTGTGATTTTAATATAATGGTGGAAACTATATATGGCAACATCATGGACATACATGGTAACATCTGTGACATTTTCATGACATTATGTGACTAAATTGCTTTTGCATACCATAAACAATTTTATTTGTGTACCAATACTGAAGTAATAAAATCAACTTATGTACACTGAACTTCATGTGTTTTTGAATTGTCTTTTTAGCAAACATGATGTTTGAACAGTGTTGTCAAAAACGGTCACTGATGTTACTTTTTACACGGTAACATCAGTGATATATTCAGGAAAGTTTATGGTTTTTTTTTCTAAATGATTGCTCCCTGCCATTTTAAATGATATGTCTTCTTTTGTGGATTATAATTAATTCATAATAAAGGAAATATATTAATTCTATATTTTTCATTTCCTGTATAATCTTGGTAACATCAAAGATTCTTTTACAAAATATTATAAAAATCCACTCACACTTTTGATCAAATACTTGAAGTTTCTTTGTCGTCTGCCACCTTTTTACAGTAAGTAGTAGGAAAGGGATTAACTATCAATGTATGTTCAAACAAAAATAAATAATTCTGATACATTCACAGAATGTAACTTGGTAACATCAGTGACATAAAACAAAGAACACACACTTCAATGTAAATTTAGTTGATTTGTATCATATACAAGATAGATCAAAATTACAATCTTGACAATATTTGTAAAATAATGGGACAGAAACAAATTATATGCAGATTATCAAATTTAAGGAAAATGCATTGGAAGCTAGTACCGCATGGACTGGGACACCTGTTTTACCCCAAAAATAGAGCATACAACTAATGTGGACGGCTGCAAGCTAAGGTTGCACTTTTTACAGAATATTTTTTAATTGATCAGCAATGGATATGTTGTATTATAATATAAATGAATGGTATGTTTAAACTTGGTGCATTATGGGATCTAAACAATAGATAACTTTCACTGGTCTATTATGATCGGTTATGGAAACATACCCAAAATTTGCCAAAAAATTCTTGTAACGAGCGGCCACCTCATATTTTCCCCTTTTTTAAAGGCTTAATATATTTTTCTCTCAGGAATAGCAAAGTTAATGTCAGCTTCAATTTATAGAGAATTTTCTCTAGTTTCTGTTGGTATATAACATATATCACTTTAATATAATATTCTTATAGAGAATTTTCTCTAGTTTCTGTTGGTATATAACATATATCACTTTAATATAATATTCTTTTAGAGAATTTTGTCGATCTACCACGATTATTGTGTAGGGTTGATGATATTATTGGTAAAGATGCAAGTTTGTACAAATTATCATGTGAATTCGGTGTGTTAAATTCATGTTATGATATGGGTGATATAGAACTTTTGACACGTAAAGTTGAAACTTCGCATTGGAGAAAAAGAAGAAATTTCTCTACATACTGCTGCAAAACAAACAAGTTTTTCTCTTTCAAGCAAAGATGTAAATGCAAGGGATCATGCATGAACAAAACATGTAAGTGTAGAAAGTTCGGCGTTCCTTGTCGCAGAAAGTCAGGTAGACAATTAAAATTGCATTAGAGTTCAAAAATTGTTTACCTTTCATGAGGTGATGTTGTTTTGTTTAAAGTAACAATAATTATGATAAATGTAATTTGTAAAACTCAATAAAAGTTTATGATATAATGTTTGTATTGAAAAAAAACCCCATATGGTCTAAATACCCGTATGGTCCAGCTCGTACTAGACCGTATGAGTCGGACCGTACGCGTACGGTCGGACCATACGCGTATGGTCGGACCGTACGAGTATACTCATATGGTCCGGACCATTCGCGTACCGTCCAAATACGCGTCTGATCTGGAACATATACACGTACTAAAACCTTATAAGAACCGTCTTGTATGTATTTGAATCACACAATAGAAGGACTTTGAGATGCAAATATCAAGTGAGTTGACATGATCCGTATTCTCATCGGCATTATATATGCTGTGATCTTTTCTCATTAATGATTTGAGGTGACCAATGATTCGTTTAATTGATATTGTTTGAATTGCTGACATCCTCTGTTTTAAAATTTCTTTTTATAATGGATTTTCAGTTGTTGAAGAAGATGCCTTCATCTTAACAACAGATGCCGATGTTAAATTCTCTCCTGATTCTGTTGAGGCCCTGCTAGATCTTATGACGCGGGATACGTCTGTTGGAGCAGTCTGTGCACGCACATACCCACAAGGAAATGGACCGTTGATATGGTATCAAGAATTTGAATATGCCATAGGACATTGGTTGCAAAAGGTAATCTTTATTTGAAGTGCATGTGTAAGACATAATAGTGTCCTGTGAAATTGTGTCCGGTTGTGTTATATTTGTAATGAAAAACCTTAAACAGACCGGACGAAGTCATCGCTGTGCTTCATTCCGTCCTCGGACTTTTATCATAAGAGACAATAATGTAAGAACGGACACTATTTCACGGCGGACACTATTTAATGTTACACATGTACCAGGCATGGAGAGTGACGGGTCATGTATATGTCTGATAGGGAAAGGAAATGTGTCCCTGTTTATAAAAATTTCCGGTTTAAAATTATGGAGTTTAACGCCACTTTCAATAATATTTCAATTATATAGTGGCAATCAGTTTTATTGGTGGAGGAAACCGGAGTACCGCGAGGAAACCATAGACCTGTAGCAAGTCACTGACAAACTTTATCACATAATGTTGTATCAAGAAAACCATTATGCGAGGGGCCCGGGTGGCTCAATGAGTTAGGTCGTTGGATCTAAGAACTCATACAAGCCTATCACCAATACGGCTTGGGTTCGCACCCGGCTTTGTAAATTACAAAAAAGGTGCACTCGGCTCGCAGCCGCAAGTGATAAAGTTTACCAGTTGCTTGCCCATGGTCGGTGGTTCTCTCTGGGTACTCCGGCTTCCTCCACCATTAAAACTGGTCGCCATGATATAGCTGAAATATTGTTGAAAGCGGCGTTAAACACCAAAAATCAATCAATCATTCTGAGAGAGTTTAGTCATACCAATCATGCATCAAACCAATGAGAGGACTTTTATCTTTTGAATTAATAAAAGACGAACCCCACCAAAAAGCCCAGAGTGAACTCATGTGCTTGCGAAGGGTAAGCAGCGCCTGCTTCTTATAAGACACCCGTCGTGTTACGTGTTACCCCTTGGCAGTGATAGAGGAAAGAAAACATCTATGTAAAAAGTAAAAATCCTTATTTCTATGTGTGTTGATATTTGTTCCATGCGTTATTTTTCAAATTTTTTACTCTTGTATATAAAAAATGTAGATGTTTTGTTTTTTCATCGATTTTTTCATTACTCAATTGTATTAAAGTTTGTTCCTCTTTAAAATCTATTCTAAGCATCACTATCTTCTGTGTTGTCGGAAAGCCTTTATTTCTATGTGTTTTAGTCCAGAACGGCCTTCCATGATACATTTTTCTCACCGAAAAGAGTAGATGAAAGTTTCTTGTTATATTATATATTTTTCACATACAAAGTCGATTTTCTGACCATTTTTTATTTCATTGTATTATATTTTATACATTCAACACTGACACTTGGTGAGAACAGAAAATGCTCAGTGGATTGATTTGTAGCAGATGAAATCGGGATCTCAACAAACAACGGCGGCTGTTGCAATTTTCCGAATTTGTGTGATCCTAAATATTTTATAAAGTAAAACTGTAAATACGAGATGTTAATTTTATTTTCAAACATACCATTACTGTTCCGTCGGTTAAATCTCCATTGTTTTAGTTAAAAATCCAGTGGCAGCGTCTGAAGATTTATCTCCCTTGTCATCTCTTTTTTAAGGTTACCTGTACGGGATAGTTTATATTTTCATATTTTTGCATATTTTGTTTTGTAAAATTCTTACTTTTCCCCTTTTTAGATTTTTCTACACTTTTTATATGTTCAATATGCTTATGTCAAGAACTAATTACGGTTGAAATAAAAAAAAATTGCAATTAGTTTGAGGTAAAACCGTAGATTGCATTGTTTCTTCGGTAAAAAAAAAGTAAAAAAAAACAAAGTAAAAAATAATGGATAAACACAACACCTTAGGATATAACTAAATCATAAACGTCAACTGTAAGTTCTAAGTTAGTATCTGTTGTATCGAACTGTATGCAAACCGGAATTATTTTTTGGGGGGTTCCGAAATGGTCCTACTGTTAGTTTTTTCCCGGCAAATGTCATTACAACGGTAAACATTTAGGGACCCACCATTTAACTTGCAGGGGGGGGGGGGTTATGTTTTTTTTTCGTTCAGAAATTTTTTTTTCGGACAACACGAGAGTTAGAATATTTATGTTTTTTTGTCGCGCAAAGCGCGAATTTTTTTTACAGAATTTAACATTAGGTTATATGACAAAAACTCTGAATCAGATTATTTTTTTTTCCTCCACCAAAATCAGAATATTTTTTTCTGCAACATTGGTATCAGAATATTTGTTTAGGAAAAAACCATAAACCCCCCACCTTCAAGTTAAATGGTTGTTCCCTTAGTCTTTTCCATAACCCCCCCCCCCTTCAAGTTAACATGTCGAAAAGATCAAAACAAGTCAAAATAACCTCGTTGTTTGGTCCTAGGCCAAGTAAAAGCCCCAAACATTCAATTGTTCACTTTAATTACAAACAAAAATGTCGAAAAGACCAAAGCAAGTCGAAATAACCTCGTTGTTTGGTCCTAGGCCAAGTAAAAGCCCCAAACATTCAGAAAATACAAGCACTATAATATCATAGATGAAAGTTCCGAGGTAGCAGAATGTTCTTCTAAAGGCAATTGTTCACTTTAATTGTTTCATGACATAATGATAGCAAGTTCAAGATTTAGTAGAAAAATCCAGAATATTCTAGACGCACCCTTTTAGATTTTTTTTTTTTTTTTGTATACAAAAGTTGAAGTCTCTGTAAGAAATCCCTACTCACTATTTCTTATTTCTTATTTGAACCCTCATCAAAGACAAAGACTTCGTTACTTCGTACACAATTTAGAAGAATTTATTAGTTTCGTTGACAGCCCTTTAGCCTTTTCGTCTGTCTATTTGACGGTCAGTAAGCACCAGCATGTCCGGTAGACCATTACGAAGTAACGTTCCTGGATATATTACCAGATGCCAGTCTGAATAAGGGTTATGTTTGAGCCATGAATCTTATAACTATGAATGAAGATCGCCTGCTGTGTCAATCAACTCTTAAATCATGTAGTCCTGAGTGTAAGAAGGATTTTAGGAGGTGAATGCTTAGCTTCATGTATTATAATGTCAATACAAATATAATTTAAAAAAAATATACTTGTAGGTAATTTGCCGAATTAGAGTAATAACTAAGTACTATTAAAACGTCAAAATTTTAACCCCCCACAAAAATCGACGGCTTCAGACCCTCTACCTCGGTACAATTTCAACCCAAGGTACGCCCATGGATTGACTGGACTATTTATAGTGAATAAGTTCTGTTTGGCGATCAAACAGTCTCCAGATAACGAAGTATTTTACAGACATAATTTATCCTAGTTCCTGATAACCAAGTATTTTATAGGCATGATTTATCCTAGTTCTAGATAACCAAGTATTTTACGGATATGATTTATCCTAATTCCAGATAACCAAGTATTTTATGGACATGATTTATCCTAGTTCTAGATAACCCAGTATTTTACGGACATTATTTATCCTAGTTCTAGATAACCAAGTATTTTACGGACATGATTTATCCTAGTTCTAGATAACCAAGTATTTTATGGACATGATTTATCCTAGTTCTAGATAACCAAGTATTTTATGGACATGATTTATCCTAGTTCCAGATAACCGAGTATTTTATGGGCATGATTTATCCTAGTTCCAGATAAGCAAGTATTTTATGGACATGATTTATCCTAGTTCTAGATAACTATGTATTTTACAGACATGATTTATCCTAGTTCTAGATAGCCAAGTATTTTACAGACATGATTTATCCTAGTTCAAGATAACCAAATATTTTACGGACATGATTTATCCTAGTTCTAGATAACCAAGTATTTAACGATTAGATGTATAACCTGACTACAAGATAGATGTAATTACCTATTATTGTATTTTCGTTTTTACAGACAGCTGAGCATGTTATGGGGACAGTATTGTGTGCCCCGGGATGCTTTAGTGTCTATAGAATAAATGCCATTAGAGATATTCTACCCATATATGCTACAGATGTAGAGAAAGGTTTAGAGTTTTTGATAAAAGACATGGGAGAGGACAGATGGTTGGGTACATTGTTGGTAGGTACTGTTAGTTCTGACAGATGACTGTGTACATTGTTGGTAGGTACTGTTAGTTCTGACAGATGGCTGTTTACATTGTTGGTAGGTACTGTTAATTCTGACAGATGACTGTGTACATTGTTGGTAGGTACTGTTAGTTCTGACAGATGGCTGTGTACATTGTTGGTAGGTACTGTTAGTTCTGACAGAGACAACATATGCATAGTATGAAGTAGTGAATAGTATGATGGAAGATGGGGTAATTAAGTGGCGCTGGGACAGGTCTGCAGGGAATATTCTTCAGACACAACTGACAATGAATGGTTCAACATATATTCTGGGGTGGATGGGTCTGTAGGGTATATTCTTCAGACATAATTAACAATGAATGGTTCAACATATATTCTGAGATGGATGGGTCTGTAGGGAATATTCTTCAAACACAATTGACAATGAATGGTTCAACATATATTCTTGGATGGATGGGTCTGTAGGGTATATTCTTCAGACATAATTGACAATGAATAGTTCAACATATATTCTGGGATGGATGGGTCTGTAGGGAATATTCTTCTGACATAATTGACAATGAATAGTTCAACATATATTCTGGGGTGGATGGGTCTGTAGGGAATATTCTTCAGACATAATTGACAATGAATAGTTCAACATATATTCTGGGGTGGATGGGTCTGTAGGGAATATTCTTCAGACATAATTCACAATGAATAGTTCAACATATATTCTGGGTGGATGGGTCTGTAGGGAATATTCTTCAGACACAACTGACAATGAATGGTTCAACCCATATTCTGGGATGGATGGGTCTGTAGGGAATATTCTTCAGACATAATTGACAATGAATGGTTCAACATATATTCTGGGATGGATGGGTCTGTAGGGAATATTCTTCAGACATAATTGACAATGAATGGTTCAACATATATTCTGGGGTGGATGGATCTGTAGGGTATATTCTTCAGACACAACTGACAATGAATGGTTCAACATATGTTCTGGGGTGGATGGGTCTGTAGGGAATATTCTTCAGACATAATTGAAAATGAATAGTTCAACATATATTCTGGGGTGGATGGGTCTGTAGGGTATATTCTTCAGACACAACTGACAATGAATGGTTCAACATATATTCTGGGGTGGATGGATCTGTAGGGAATAATCTTCAGACATAATTGACAATGAATGGTTCAACATATATTCTGGGGTGGATGGGTCTGTAGGGTATATTCTTCAGACATAATTGACAATGAATGGTTCAACATATATTCTGGGGTGGATGGGTCTGTAGGGTATATTCGTCAGACATAATTGACAATGAATGGTTCAACATATATTCTGAGATGGATGGGTCTGTAGGGAATATTCTTCAGACATAATGTACAATGAATGGTTCAACATATATTCTGGGATGGATGGGTCTGTAGGGAATATTCTTCTGACATAATTGACAATGAATGGTTCAACATATATTCTGAGATGGATGGGTCTGTAGGGAATATTCTTCAGACATAATTGACAATGAATGATTCAACATATATTCTGGGATGGATAGGTCTGTAGGGAATATTCTTAAAACATAATTGACAATGAATGGTTCAACATATATTCTGGGATGGATGGGTCTGTAGGAAATATTCTTCAAACACAATTGACAATGAGTTTGCCAGTGACTTGCAGGGGCGGATCCAGGATTTCAAGTTAGGGGGCGCACTACAAAGAATCGCGCGAAAATCACGATTTTACGCATAAAAATCATATTTTTTTTCTAATTTTAGGGGGGACGCCGGGTGCGCATCCCCCTCGACCCGCCCCTGACTTGCGTCAGGTCTGTGATTATCTCCTGGTACATCTGTTTCCTCCACCAATAAAACTGACCGCTACGATATAATTGAAATATTGTTGAAAGTGGCTGTAAGCACCATAACCCTGACTCTTTAAACTATTTTGTTAATTACTGCACATCTTACATTGTGTTTATTTTCTCAGGGTGACTCAACGAGTTAGGTAGTTGGATTACCTAACAACTCATACAAGCCTATCACCAATACGACGTGGGTTCGCACCCAGCTTTGTAAATTACAAAAAAGGTGCCCTCGACTCGCAGCCGCAAGTGATAAGGTTTGCCAGTTGCTTCCCATGGTCGGTGGTTCTCTCCGGGTACTCCGGATTCCTCCACCACTAAAACTGGTCGCCATGATATAGCTGAAATATTGTTGAAAGTGGCGTTAAAACACAAGAAATCAAATAAATCAGATTATCCCTTTGAATTATTTGTATATTTTTCTTATAATTTTGCAATGATGAGTTAGTAATGTTGTTAAATGAACATATTTCAATATAAAATATAGTTATATATAAACATGTTACATTTTCCAGGTACAAAGTGGTTGGAGGATCGATTATTGTGCTGCATCTTGTAATTATACTAATTGTCCAGCAGAATTTGATGAGTTTTTTACTCAACGTCGTCGATGGATTGGGTCTACAATAGCCAACTCCTTCCTGCTAATGAAGGAGTGGAGCATTGTAAACAAAGTCAATCAGGATCTGTCTGTGTGGTATCTAGTATATCAGTCCTGTCTCATGTGTTCTACATTACTGGGACCAAGTACTGTAATTTTAATTATTTCAAGTAAGTAAAATGCCAATGCATTAATATTAATGTTATGGGGTAACTTAATACAAGGTTACAATTTACAAATACAATTGTGTATGGTATTGTAGAATATAATTTCTTACTTCTTAAAAACTTCTAGGAATATCATTGGTTTAAAGTGAACACGTGGAAACCGTGTATATTCAATACACGGTTAGTAGTAGAGTTATCTCCCCTTTTTCTTTCAAAGCAAAGATGACGTCACATATGAACCACTTCCCCTTTTCACTTACACACAACACAAAAATTACACATTTATTAGTTTTGATGCGGTTAAATCTAAATCCTTCTCGCCCCATATGGAATTTATTCATCCCGTATATATCATATTAGGTCACTAACACACTGTGTAACTAATAATATTGCTTTTGTTTTGTTGATGCATTTTTGCGACTAGTCACAATGTTGATATATACCTAATTATTATTATTATTTGATCGCATGCATCGATGGTGTAATGGTTAGCGTGCTCACATCGATTGCAGTAGATCATGGGGTTGAGAGCTAGCTCCTTGAAACAAACAATCCGCGGATAGACATATGTCGTCCTAATCGAACACGTACATGTAATCCTGATTTCGAGTCAGCCAGTTTTTGCTCTTTGTCCTTAATACTGCGTGCTTAATGGAGAAGCAGCAAATACCAATTTTATAGTCTTTGGTTTGACCCGATCGGAGCTCAAACCCACGATCTTTCATATTATAAATTCCTAAAATATTAAAAAATGTATATATTTATAGATTATTATATGGCATTTTTCATATTACATGTCATATCAACCCGAGACCTCCATATTATCCCAAGGGCCGAAGACCCGAGGGCTAATATGGGTCGAGGGTTGATATGGCATGTAATATGAAAAATGCCATATCATAACCTATTTATCATATACAGACTGGACAAAAGTATTCGTACGATTCCAATATTCCCTATATATTTCATTTTTTTTTTTAAATTACTCTGAAGTCAATAGGAATCATTCACCGCTTCTCCCGTTTGGTGACGCTACTGTTCTATAAGTGGTTAATTGTGCGTTTGAATCACAAAGACGCTTGTATCGTAACGTTAACCTAATGACGGNTATCAATAAAAACATAATTTTATGTATTTTTACTCTATAATTTCAAAATAATTTTCTATGATAAACATTTTGAGAATACACAAGTTAAACACAACTGAATTTATTTTTTTTTTTTTCGAAACAAAATGCAATGATAGTTTTTGCTGACAGATTATTTAAGTCTGTGTAAAGTGTGTTTAAATCATGGCCATTTGAAAAACATGCCTCAAAAAGTTCTTTCAAAATTACTAGACTAGTTTATGTTTGATTTCAGATTATACTCAGTTTTCCTACTTGTGTTTTCATTTGATTTATGAAGCCAGCAGTGTCATCATTCATTGCATACCGAGCATTTTCCACGTTTTCTCCGTTATCCATTTTGACAGTAGCAGACGCGACGGAAGTAAACAACGAAACATTAATAACGAAAACATATCGGACAAAAAAAACGTGAATTCCTCGGAGAAAAAAAA
>MJUT01025512.1:20990-32644 GCA_002080005.1 Gigantidas platifrons
TGTATGTTCTGGGTAATATTACTTTACCTGTACGTTCTGGTTAATATTACTTTACTTGTATGTTCTGGGTAATATTACTTTACCTGTATGTTCTGGGTAATATTACTTTACCTGTGTGTTCTGGTTAATATTACTTTACCCGTATGTTCTGGGTAATATTACGTTACCTGTACGTTCTGGTTAATATTACTTTACCTGTATGTTCTGGGTAATATTACTTTACCTGTACGTTCTGGTTAATATTACTTTACATGTATGTTCTGTGTAATATTACTTTACCTGTACGTTCTGGGTAATATTACTTTACCTGTATGTTCTGTGTAATATTACTTTACCTGTATGTTCTGGATAATATTACTTTACTTGTATGTTCTGGGTAATATTACTTTACCTGTATCTTCTGGGTAATATTACTTTACCTGTACGTTCTGTGTAATATTACTTTACCTGCATGTTCTGGATAATATTACTTTACTTGTATGTTCTGGGTAATATTACTTTACCTGTATCTTCTGGGTAATATTACTTTACCTGTACGTTCTGGGTATTATTACTTTACCTGTATGTTCTGTGTAATATTACTTTACCTGTATGTTCTGGTTAATATTACTTTACCTGTATCTTCTGGGTAATATTACTTTACCTGTATGTTCTGTGTAATATTACTTTACCTGTATGTTCTGGTTAATATTACTTTACCTGTATGTTCTTGGTAATATTACTTTACCTGTATGTTCTGGGCAATATTACTTTACCTGTACGTTCTGGTTAATATTACTTTACCTGTATGTTCTGGGTAATATTACTTTACCTGCATGTTCTGGGAAATATTACTTTACCTGTACGTTCTGGGTAATATTACTTTACCTGTATGTTCTGGGTAATATTACTTTACTTGTATGTTCTGGGTAATATTACTTTACCTGTATCTTCTGGGTAATATTACTTTACCTGTATCTTCTGGGTAACATTACTTTACCTGTATGTTCTGGGTAATATTACTTTACCTGTATGTTCTGGGTAATATTACTTTACCTGTATGTTCTGGGTAATATTACTTTACCTGTATGTTCTGGGTCAAGTCAACACGATGTTTATAGCATAATCCTATATGCAAATATATTGGCTAATCCATTGAATTCATTGGTCTAGAGCCATGTTGCATTTTCCAATAATTTTAGTAAACACCGCCTTTCTTAGCAACGGGTAGTATTGTACGCATAGCAACGACAATACCAGCTGAGGAGACCGACGTTTGCCGAACACCGAAAAATACCACCTGTTCCGATCGGGTTTAACCAATTAATAAAATATTTAAATATATTTGTATTTTTGATAATATACCGATATTATTTGTTTAAGAATAAAAATAGCCATTCCATATGATAAAAAAAAAACATGATTGGTCTAGAGCAATGTGGAATTTTTCAATAATTTTAGTAAACTTCGCCTTTCTTAGCAACGGGTGGTATTGTACGGATAGCAACGATAATACCACCTGCTGAGATCGACGTTTGCTGAACACCGGAAAATACCCCCTGTTCCGACGGAGTTTTACTGATTATTAAACTTTTGAAATATACTTGTAAGTTGTATAAATTAATAATATATCGATATTATTTGTTTAAGAATGAAAATATACATTTCGAATAATAACAAAGCATGCTGCCTTTAGTTGAAGGTGTTATGGTAGATTACCACACGAAGAAACAAATATCACCCGAGACAAAGATATGTTTTTCTTCGCGTAGTAATCTACCAAACCCCCCTCAACTAAAGGCAGTATGTTTATAATATTTCTATTTGTTACACAGGTAGCAAAAGTATTAACCTTTGTCTATGCAGTTTTAATGGTCTTTGTTCTGATTGGTACAGTTGAGGGAACTGTTCATAATGTGTCTGGCTTTCATAGACCTGCCCGTACAAATGACATTGAAGCATCAAAAGCAAACAGTAAGTATTCCATTTCTCTGTGTAGGTATCCTCGTTACGATTTGGTTGATTGATATATTGTATTTCAGGTCGACTTGTTCCCATATGCATCCTCATTACGATTCGGTTGATTGATTATTGTGTTTCAGGTCGACTGGTTCCCATATGCATCCTCATTACGATTCGGTTGATTGATTATTGTATTTCAGGTCGACTGGTTCCTATATGTATCCTCATTACGATTCGGTTAATTGATTATTGTATTTCCCATTATGACCATATCAAGTGAGTAATAAATTGATCGGATGAGCATTATTGGAGCTATATACATGTCCATGAAAAGTCTACAAACGTGACATCAAAAACTACAAATATGTTGCTGAGATGGGCCTGTAAATAGATATTTCCACAAAGTACATTTATAGGATGACTATATTCTGATATCGTTTGACTTCTGATTACTCCTTTAGTTCAAACCTGTCTTAGTTTACATCTACGTACTTGTGTTTGCTTTTTTCTGTTGGTATAATATCAGCCAATCAGAACATTGTATCCAACATATGTTCTGATTGGACAATTTTTGTGTGTAGGAAAAAGAAATTAATTCGTGCATAAATATATATATATATATACTATGACAGTCAATATAAATGCATATTTACTAAAGAGGACACTTTACTGAATGTAAGTCTCTCACAGACTACAGGTTTTCAAAGTTTTAGAGTTAGGGTTAGGGTTATGGTGTTTAATGCCACTTTCAACACTATTTCAGTTATATCGTGGCTGTCAGTTTTATTGGTAGAGGAAACCGGAATACCCGGAGAAAACCACCGACCTGCCGAGTACATCTTGCCTTGGACGGGATTCAAACTCACAATTTTAGTGGTGATAGGCATTGATTGCACAGGTAGTATAAATCCAACTATCATACAATCACGACCACAATGGCCGCTTTCAAAGTTTTAATTTTCCTTTTACTCAATAAAATTATTTAAAAGACAAGATTTACCATGTTATATATAATATGCATGAAATTGTGATATTCATCATGTTTACATATCGTTTTCATTTTCTCATGTCTATACATATTTTAGAGAGTGTGGCAAAAGCACCAATGTCAATTACAACAATATATGTTATTGGAGTTGCAACGTTATTTCCTGTTGCTGGACTAATACATCTATCAGAAGCGGCATGCCTTCTGAAAGGAGTGGCATACCTTCTATGCCTACCTTCAACATACATCTTACTCATTATATACAGTTTTTGTAATATCACTGACAGATCCTGGGGTAAGGAACATATTATTTACTTACTTATTAATATAAATACGTCTATGATAAAACATATGAGTAGATTGAGTGATTGATTGATTGATTTTATTGTGTTTAACGCCACTTTCAGCAATATTTCAGCTATATCATGGCGACCAGTTTAGTGGTGCAAGAAGCCGGAGTACCCGGAGAGAACCACAGACCATGGGTAAGCGACTGGTAAGCTTTATCACTTGCGACTGCGAGTCTAGTGCATCCTTTTTGTAATTTACAAAGCCGGGCGTGAACCACGCCGTATTGGCTTGTATGAGTTGCTAGGTAATCCAACTGCCTAACTCATTGAGCCACCCGGGCCCTACAACTGCCTAACTCATTGAGCCACCCGGGCCCTACAACGACCTAACTCATTGAGCCACCCGGGCCCTACAACTACCTAACTCATTGAGCCACCCGGGCCCTATATTGAGTGATTGTTTCTTAACGCCAAATGAGCAAGTTTACAACGATAACAAGTTGATGTCATCACCCTGGGCTATGTTAGTTATAGTACTACCAGCTATATCACAATGATAACAAGTTGATGTCATCACCCTGGGCTATGTTAGTTATAGTACTACCAGCTATATCACAATGATAACAAGTTGATGTCATCACCCTGGGCTATGTTAGTTATAGTACTACCAGCTATATCACAATGATAACAAGTTGATGTCATCACCCTGGGCTATGTTAGTTATAGTACTACCAGCTATATCACAATGATAACAAGTTGATGTCATCACCCTGGGCTATGTTAGTTATAGTACTACAAATGTAGCTTATTGAAACAACAGTTCTCAGCTTAATATGTCATTATATTAGGATACATTATTTTGATTCCGAACTCACCCAATCATTCAGACACATTATCTTGATTCCGAACTCACCTCATCATTCAGACACATTATCTCGATTCCGATTTCACGCCATCATTCAGACACATTATCTTGATTCCGAACTCACCTCATCATTCAGACACATTATCTTGATTCCGAACTCACCTCATCATTCAGACACATTATCTTGATTCCGATTTCACGCCATCATTCAGACACATTATCTTGATTCCGAACTCACCTCATCATTCAGACACATTATCTTGGTTCCGATGTCACGCCATCATTCAGATACATTATCTTGATTCCGAACTCACCCCATTATGTCTACTCTGATCCTATATATGATCGACGTATTTTAATAACCTGACGCGCCCCCACACTCCTCAAGAGTTCATATTAATCACCTGTCTATAATGTCAATGTAAGTGTCTAGATTTACGACATTTACTGAACTTTAACCATTATCCTGGGAAACGAAACAGGTGCTACAATGTAAAATAGGAACTGCTTAGTCTATCAGGAGTTCAGTCACATCATAAGTTTTATGTAATAGTCCACATTCATTATAATTTATCATGATATCTCTCATTGATTTGTCCCATGTTTGTCATTCTAAATTGATTCACGCTTTAATCTCCTAGAAATTCTTAGCATAATCTGTTTGTCTTCTAATTTTCTGAATGTTTTAATATAAGATTTGTTCAATAATATTTGAGTGTACTTTGTCTCTCACAATGATAGACAGGAATATTGGTCAAGTGCATTATTATATAAATACTTATTATATTAGACAGGAATATTGGTCAAGTGCATTATTATACAAATACTTATTATATTAGACAGGAATATTAGTCAAACGCATTATTATATAAATACTAATCACATATTTTATTGAAATAACGCCGAATTTGCATGTGTAATAAAAGCATAATTTGCGGCGTGTTATTTGCCTCCGGGGCAATAACGTTTTACGAAGGCAATAACATTTATCTGCCCTGGCAAAATATGTGATAAATAGATTAATGCATGGTTTTTTTCATATTGCCCTTGTCATCAGCCCTCGACTGATATCGTCCCTCGGGCTAAAGCCCTCGGAGCCGATATCAAGGTCTCGTGCTGATAACAAGGGCAATATGAAAAAGGCCATGTATTAATCTATAATTATCATTAAAGACGGGAATATTAGTGGAGCGCATTATTATACAAATACTTATTATATTAGACGGGAATATTAGTCAAGCGCATTATTCACTGTCGTCAAAGAGCTCCGACTGAAAAAGTTTCGTCAGGATCCGGTTATGTCAACTCAGCATGAAAATATGAGTATTATAGCATTATTGTATCTTGAAACCAGAAGATGTCGTTATCAGTCAATTATTGTTGTTTGTTTTTACCTATATATTTCTGTAGTTATCTTCATCGATTACTCAGATATGGATAAAATGATGGACATAAACAATGACAAATGCTAATAATGAGCTTGGAATCATCAAATAAAGCTATACATGGTAGTCTATATGTGTAATTAAAGTACACAAACCTTTTGTAATACTTAGATAAATGATATTTTACACTGGCGTGCTACCATGAATAGCTTTAGACAAACTACAGTTAAACGGTGACATTATTGTGTTAATGTTTATTTCTGTAGATTAACTCCGGCTTTGTCACCCATTACTTTCCGGTTAAGTCACAAAAATTGTACATAAGTATAACCGTTTTGTCACTGTTGACATCAAATTTTAGGCTATAACTAGTTACTAACTGATTTTTCCTCAACAAAATTATATCTCTAAGTAAAATAAATCATTCATCAATATTGTTTTCTTTTTTTTGGGCAACATTTCATTCATTGGTAAATGCAACATATAGCGATATTTCAGTTGATTGTAATGATTTTAATGCCTGATTCTGTAGAACATTTAGAAATAATATAATTTTACACTGCAAAAAACAATGATATTTGGACAAAAAATTACAATAATACAATACCAATCATAAAGCATCATAATTAAAAACATTATATATACAATATATTCATCAAAACTTAGGATAATCGTCTGTTTCTTCTTTATAAATTCCGCTTTATAACATCCCGGATGTTGACGAAACATTTTCGACCGGAGATCTTCAAATGACGTCAGTGTTATTACCGGGTATACAAATACTTATTATATATTACTCATAAGATAAGCAAATGTCGATCACATGATACAAAGGAATAAGCCAGCTGCTCATTTATTTGAGTTTCAAAATTATAAAGTAGCAGATGTTTAGAATGTCTACTCGACTTGATGTGAAATAATCAGACGAACGTCGCACTCGTCGAAAATATGCTGGTTCACTAGCTCTTATGGTGTGATACCAATAGTTCACTAATCAGAGCTAACAACATAGTCCCTTTTAAAAAAAGTAGCTCCTTTGGCTTTGTTGTATTGTAAAAAATACTGAATGGAATGGAATAATTAAAATTGATAATTGAAGTTAAATATATAAGGAATATTTTGAGCCAAAATTTGATGGATTTAGTTGTCTTTTAATACCTCTATGGAGGATTTGATGCATGACCTATATATATTGAATTTCCCGGAGATGACAGAGCTATTTTTTAGAGTAGGTGTTTTCCATAGCCTGGCATTTCACTGCAATACTTTAAATTTCCCCTGAAATTTTCACAGTACATGGAAGAATCATGTACGTTTCAGAAAATGTATAGTCTTGAAAAGGTTAAACTTAAGATAAAATAGGCAGGCAGGCTCGAAAAAACACAAATTTAGTAGAAAATGTTAAAGAAATTAATTAAAGGTTTCACACATTATGGTTCATGATATAGTTTGCGACGTTAGCCACTAGCTCGATGCCCGAGACTATTAAATTTAAATTTAGACTAGTAAAAATGCTTTGTGACTAGTCTCATCGGACTATTAAAAAAACAGGTACCAGGGGGAGCTATATCTCATGTTTTTCTAGCTTCTGAATAATTTTGATCAGTTGAAATGTAGAAAATAGACCCAACAGAGTTGACACAAAAATAGAAACTTGGAACTTGAAACTGTTTTATTCTCAAGGACAAGGGTATGTGAAAAGTAACAACATATGTACAAGCGTGGAATACATTAAAAGACATGGCACATATTGTTAATACAGAATTCATGGATAAATTTAAGTTGACAGAGGAAGACATACCTAGTTTATAACAGATACCGTCATATAATTTTACAAAATCTGGCAAGTTTTACGACAGTAATGTAATCATCAGTACATAATAAATCATTAAACTTATCAGTATCTAGTGTATACATCATATCCACATATCGGCACCGGACCTCAAATTTATATGAAAGAGACAATGTTCTATGTTTTTCTCGCTTTCTCGGTTATACTTGACGCTCACAATGGTAAAAACGAGTGAATTTTCAACACTTGGTCGATGTTTTCTAAAGCGTGTCTGATTCCGGTATGTGACAAATCACTTGATAAGACGCCATTATCGAGTCTGCTCTCGGCTGATATGGAAGCATTTTACATCTTTAATTTGAAAAATAAGAACATTGTAACAAATAGTGAAATTCATTCCTCAGTTGAAGTTCAGAAGAATTACATAAGTCACATATATATCATCGTCGGAAACCCACGGCTGATTGCGCTTCGTTCCTCACTCCATGACCGTGGGTCAATTCGTACAAATTTCCTCGTTTTCATGCATAATTCATGAGCCTATATCATTGGTTTCTTGACCATCATCTTCAATTATTTAAACCAATCAGAACGCACCTATTATCACTTGTTCGGTTTAATGTAAATACTGAAAAAATGGCCTCCTTGTTGATGAATACGTTTGGTGTAAAGGAATTAAAAGAGTTTCAGAAAGAAACAGTTGACTTGATGGAAAGGACGTTTATCCATATTAAACTCAAATTTGAAGAGTTCCATTTCCGTAAGCGCTAATCTGATTGGATAATTCTCTCTGATGAATATTCATGAAAACGAGGAAATTTGTAAGAATCGACGGTGATGGAGTGAGGAACGAAGCGTAATCAACCGTGGGTTTCCGACGATGCATATATACGATCATCACGATCAACATCCCAAAAACGACCTTGCTCTACTGGTAATCTATGGTTCATACATTTAAGGAATAACAGTGCTGTTATTCCTATTCTAATGAAATTATCCCAACGTGTCCACACTGGTTTGAAAACATACAAATAAAAGACAAAATATATGCACTTTTCAAATTCCTTCCGCTAAAAAAATAGTAATGTACTGGTCGGGGAGTAGTTCTCGCCATTTTTTACGTTTTTTATCCAATATTTTTAAGAAACAGTCGAGAAACCTTTGTTTCATCCCATTATTATTTTGCATGAACCATAATGATTACCTACGAAATGGATTTTCATAAAGGAGAGCGCACGCTGATCGGGGATCCATTATTACGATGTTACGTTTTTTAACAGAAAATGGCCGCAACAGAAGCAATTCTCGCCAACTTTCAGAAATATTGTTTTTGTGAAGCCAAAGCATCAAAAGGAAAGAAAAACGACATTTTAGAAAATTAAAATCCTTTCTTAAAAAGTTAACAGGTTTTTGCGTTAGTTTGTAGAAAACTCTTATAATTATTCATCGCTGTTTTAAAGGCTCTCATACCATCCCCACGCCGCTCCGCCATTCCGTAAAATACATCCTTTTCAACAGTGGTTTACCTGATAATTTTCATTTTATTGATGAAAAGTAATAATTCCAGTTTTTCTAGAATTAATTTTAATATTTTGTCCATGTTTTATGCCCAATGTGATAATATAGGATCCATGTATAAATTAGCGGTCAAGGTAATTGATGACGTAAACAGTGCATGCGCAGGCGGCCATTTGCATCCACATGGAATCTATTTTTATTCTGCAACCGTGAGTATTTTGGATTGTAGGGATGAGTAATAAGGCAAAGTGTGACACTTTTTAGAAAGATCTTAAAGATTTGTAGAGATATATTGGAAATATGGTGTCACTAGATTCTCCGATGATCATACCATGTGTTTTTCTATTTTAAGAGTACCAACACACGTGACCCCCTGTTGATGTTATGACAGAATGTGGGGTGCAGTAGGGTTTTTATCCGATTTTAACGATATTTCACAATGCAATTCGATAAAAATTAATACGAAGGATTGGTACGACGTTCTTTAATGATGGTGAAAAAATCAGACGAAAATTCGCGAGCGATCACGCTAAATGAGACAGTTGGCGAGAATTGCTTCTTGACGAGAACTACTCCCCGACCAGTAGTTGTTTAAGGATCCGCCATCTTGAAAACGTGAAACCCTACATGTCATATGTACAACAATACACAAAAATAATTAAAATGCCTACCTTGAAAACTTATTTTAGTTAAATTCTATCTAACTTGAAGCGTACACGAAGCCAAATAACGTCTGATCTTTACATTTTAAACTGGATATGACGTCACGTTGTCCTATGACGTCACGTTGTTTATGTGCCAAAGTCGTTCAACAATATTTCCCGGAATTTTAATTTTCGTGATTTTTAGACCCAGGGATATGCAAGAATACATTTTTATGTTCAGTATTGCATTAGAATGGTTAGTAAACTCGATTTGCGACCATCAAATTTCAAATTGATGCAGTGAAATTTTCAAGTATAATACAGTTATCTCCTAAATAGGCCGTCAGCGTCAAATTCATAGTCGGAAATATCTGGGTCAGCCATATTGTTTACAAACAAGTGCATTCGGGGTAGGAATATAGCATTCCTTCAGGCCTGTCAACTGCAGATTTGACGGCTCTCGATAGCCAATGAAAATACGCGTTACATTATAATTGCATTAGAATTAATATTACCAAGAGCTTTTCTGAGATCAAATGGCAATTTAACAATATAACTTTCAAACTTGTGCACGGACTTAAATATTCTATAGTTTAAGCAGTTGACCAGGCTCAAGCTAGCGACCAATAAGGCGATATGTCTCAAAACCCAAAAAATTAATAAGAGGAAAATGTACTTTTAAAGATTTCTAGCGACCAATAACAAATATATTATTGTAAATGCATATTCAACACAATGAATCGACATCGGGGCATACAGGAAATTTTTCTAGAGCCCCCGCCCACACCATGCAAAGTTCACATTTGACACTCGACTATAGACCTGATGTGCAGAATCCCACACAAGCACTCAGGTGAGTGAAAGACCCGGTCGATACATTTTACGTTTTATTTCACATGTTCTCCCGAACATAAAACATGTCTTTTCTATACTGGACTAAATAACGAAGACATCAATATTTTTCGGATGGCGAGCTTACAAAAACACTTTAAAAAACACAGATTAAAAAATAATTTACTTTTATGTAAACCGGTAAATAATTTTGACAGCGTTTTGTCAAACAATATATTTAGTCATAAGATTCCGGTTCACATGAAGACATTTCATCAATCTAAAAATAGTGTAATTATAGAACATTAGAAAAATATAACAGTAAGTTTTATGAAAAAATAAACAAAATCTAAATCCCGATTTATGCGTGTCACATTTATTTAATAAATTATTATCTTTTAGCTACATGTATTTATTTTTAAATTGTGTATTTAAAGGTGTCAAATCACCAATTTAATTCACCAATCAGAGCTTAGAACCTATACAAAAGTAGTCCTTTTAAAAGAAAAAAGTTCCTTTCGCTTTGTTGTATTTTGAAAAATAAATAAATGGAAAGGCAGTTGCAGGTAAATGTGTAAGGATTGTTTTGAGCCCAAATTTGGTTACATTTAGTTGTATTGGAATCCTTTATGGAGGTCGTGATGAATGACCTATAAATACGGAAATTCCGGGAATGACGTTGCTATTTGTAGAGTAGGGAATATCCCAGAGGATGGTATTTCACTGCATATCAAAGTTGATATTTGACACCCTGCTGTGGGCTTGAGGTACAGAAACCCACCCAGGCACTTAAATCAGTTAAAGACCCGGGTAATACATTTGAATTAAACCCCAGTTCTTTGCCGTCCTTGATATATTTTTCATGGGATATTTATAGAGACGCCCCTCAACTTGACATAACGTTGTATAGAACACACCTCCTCAACAGTGATTGACATAACGTTGTATAGAACACACCTCCTCAACAGTGATTGACATAACGTTGTATAGAACACACCTCACCAACAGTGATTGACATAACGTTGTATAGAACACACCTCCTCAACAGTGATTGACATAACGTTGTAAAGATCACACCTCCTCAACACTGATTGACATAACGTTGTATAGAACACACCTCACCAACAGTGATTGACATAACGTTGTATAGAACACACCTCCTCAACACTGATTGACATAACGTTGTATAGAACACACCTCACCAACAGTGATTGACATAACTTTGTATAGAACACACCTCACCAACAGTGATTGACATAACGTTGTATAGAACACACCTCATCAACAGTGATTGACATAACGTTGTATAGAACACACCTCCTCAACAGTGATTGGCATAACGTTGTATAGAGAACACCTCATCAACAGTGATTGACATAACGTTGTATAGAACACACCTC
>MJUT01025512.1:65401-79784 GCA_002080005.1 Gigantidas platifrons
TTTTTTTTTTTGTCGCCCACAATTTAACATTAGGTTATATGACAAAAACTCTGAATCAGATTTTTTTTTTCCTCCACCAAAATCAGAATCTTTTTTTCAGCAACATTGGGAATCAGAATATTTTTTTAAGGAAAAAAAACATAACCCCCCTCCCCTTTCAAGTTAAATGGGCGTTCCCTTACGACAAAATCAAAGTTGCAAATGTAATACAACAAAGAAGTTACATCAGTTGCTCTTGGTCTGGTGTATGTGTGTTTTGGCAGTTTTGTAATGTGCTCAAGGGTCTGAGCATTAGCAAGAAACAAAATCTAATTTAAGTCTATTTCATTTCTAATTAATTTTGATTATTTTATAATGTATTTTATATTTTCATTTAGAGTTTAAAATATGCTGTATTCATATATTTACAAAACGGAAACTCATGTATTTTTTAATTACCTCTTTGAAGATTAAATTAATACAAAGAAATTAATTTGTATTTTGTTTTACTTTCATCACACAGATCAAAACCATTCGATTAAAGGCCATATCATGACGTTAAATAGTCTTGAAAATCGTATGTTAATATATGTGCTTGACTTTTTCGACGGGGGGGGGGGCTNAAGCCCCCAAAGCCCCCCCTTGAATCCGCCACAGGAGAGACCGAGTCTTACCTTTAGAAGGTGAGATCTCTTCCAGCTGTGATACACGGCTTAAAGCGATTAACCAAAGATTGAATAGAAAATATATATTTATGAAACATTTTAAACAGACTGGTAAAATCTAAAATTTCATCTTGCAAAAACTGCTGAAATCAGAGTTGTCCAAATAAATTTAGATTAAAATACAATTAATTAAAATATTATAAATTCAACTATATCAAAAATATTTTAAAATAAAGATTTCAAAAAGAAAAAGAAGTTGAATGATAATTTATGACATATTAAAGATAAGACAACTAAATTCTACTACACTCCTCCCCACCAAAGAAAACATAAATTATCATGAAACGAAAATATTACTTATTTAAAAAAATTAATATCAATAATAATTATAAAAAGTCAATGTAAAGTTCAAATTCAATGTCAACAATATGTATAACAACTGTATAAGGTATAACGATCAGTTAAAAAGGTTAAGTTCTCTTAATTCTCTGTACTGAACTGCCTCTTGACATCTCTCTTTAATTTCCTGTCTTTTTAGTTTCTCCCTTTCCCTCTGCTCGTTCCTGAGTATGTCGCGTTCCTGTTGTGTTCCTAACCGATATGGTAACGTACCATAAATATCTCTATAAGCATAATTTTTTACTTTTTCCTTTGTAATCAACGGACCTGGTTTACTTCTCTTGTGGATGAAGGCTATATGCCGTTTCACAGACATATAACTGTGGAAGCGTCTGTTACACTGTTGACAGATATGAATAGTTGTGTGTTCTACGTGAACCTTACTCCAATGGCGGAGATAACTCCTATAGTTGGAGCATCTGTACGTACAGTTTGGTACGTTACACTTCGACTCATAAATATTAAATTCCGGTCGCAGTTTGTTGTTGCTAAATTCCAAATATTCATCGGCATCAACTTCGATTTCAATTTCGTTTTCAGTCTCCATCTGAAATAAACAGCAGAATAATAAGAAATAAAATAAATATATACAAATACAACTATGCCTCCCTGGCGATATAATATAGTTAAAACACACAATAAGTAGGCGTTATACTACATTGTATAATAATTCGGACATGATAATTTGTTGAGAGAGATGTGTTTCAGACGTTTCCAACTATACTGACAAAGAAATGAAATATAAGCATGTACATAAAATCAAGACCAATCAGTGGCAAAAGTCTCGGGAAGAAAGGGTTTATAATATTTTACGCGAGTTTAAACATGTTAATCCTTTCAGAATTGATGCAAATCTTAGGACGCATGTACCTATTCCTATGTTTTACGCGCGTTTAAATAGTTTTAAGGGGAGTATATAACCCGAGGCTTTACAACTCTACCTGTCCTTGTAACTCTGCGTTCTATATTTTTAAGGGTACTACAAAGACGAGGACCTGGCGAAACAGACAGGTCAAGGGGTTCTGTATGCTCCACTTCTGCCGCTGCTTGCGATTCGTACATTTCGATCGACTCTTGGCCTACATTTCTGAAATTTGTGTAACATCTATCCAGTTATCTGGGGCCGCGTTTCCAACATATAATTTTAAATGATCTACATGCACATTGATTATTCTTGCATTTTCAGTCTTTTGAATTCCGTACGTTAACGGGCCTAATTTCTGAACAACTAAATACGGACCTGTCCAACTGAGCGCTAGCTGTAGGAGGATACCATCGCCAAACCCAGTCTCCGATATCATACTCTCTTTCTTTTAAATTAACGTCATAGTTTCTTTTCTGTACATTAGCGGCCGTATTTAAATGTGTTCGTGCAAACTGAAATGCATTTTCCATGGCAGATTGTAACCATTCAATGTATTGAATGGAACAAACTTCGTTTTGCCTATCCGGAGGTAAACCTGCCATGAGGTCATCGGGAACAATATTTCCCTTCCTAACATTAAGAGATTGGGGGAACATTTTGTGCTCTTCTGTTCACTTGCCCGATAGGCCATTAGCACGTATGGCAAATGGTCGTCCCAATCATTTGGATTTTCGTGACTAAATATCCTCAATAATTGTTTGAGAGTCCGATTAAAACGCTCGACTAGGCCGTCAGACTGGGGTCTGTAGGGGGTCGTTATTGTCTTTTCAATACGAAGTTTGCTACAGACAGCAGCGAAAAGATCGGACTCGAGCTCACGACCCTGGTCGCTATGGAGCTGTAGGGGACAACCATAACGACAAAAGAACTCGGTAGCAATCTTATCGGCGACAGTGAGGGCAGTATGATTCGGTACAGCGTATGCCTCCTTCCATTTAGTGAAGTAATCACCGATTACAATAATATACTCATTTCCGTCATTCGTGATTGGCAGAGGACCACAAATATCGACAGCAACGCACTCGAGAGGCATAGTTAGCTTGAATTGATGTAATGCTGATCTACCTAAGCCGGGTCCAGGTTTACATCGAGCGCATATGTCACAACTGGCGCACCATCGCTTCACGGACTCGGTCATGCCAGGCCAATAAAACCTGCGGTTTACATTGTCTAGAGTTCGGTCACGACCGAAATGTCCTGCGATTCTGTTTTCGTGTAGCTCTCGGAAAATATGATCCCTTATAGCTTTAGGGGCTACTAATTGTAATATACTTTGACCAACTTTGTTATTGATACGACGAAATAACAGACCATGGACGATTTCCATTATATTCCATTGAGTCCAAAGGATGCTACTCTCTTGGTCTAGATTTTTAATTTCTGACTTTAGGGGTCTAGTTTCAGATTCTAATTTTAACTTCCGAATAAGTACGATAGAACTATCTTCGGTTTGCATTTTGATTAAATCCACATTTTTGCCAGACCTGGAGCCAGTTAGACTCAACGAAATCTTCGCTATTGTCTGATGACAAGCTTTCGTCGGACACGAGGGGACATGTGAACAGTGAACTAACATTTTTTGGGTTTTCCTCTCTTACTTCTTTTCTACTACAGTCTTTGCATTGTTCGTTTGGGCATTTAAATCGCGGAAGACGTGACAGTGCGTCTGCGTTTGTGTGCTTTATACCAAGCCTGTACTGTGTCTCGAAATCGTACGTATCCAGAATACTGAGCCCTCTGGCAAGAATCCCTTGGGGATCTTTAAAATTTTGCAACCATTTTAGCGGAGCGTGGTCTGTTCTTACCACAAAGTGTCTTCCCCAAAGATAATGTCGAAAATGGTTTATAAAGAAGACAACTGCTAAAAGTTCTCTTTTTGTAGTACAATAATTTTGCTGCGCCCTATTTAATGTCTTGCTCGCGTATGCTATGACGCGTTCTTCGCCGTCTTGAATCTGCGACAACACTGCACCTAACCCTGTCATACTAACGTCTGTATCAAGAACAAATTGCCCATATGTATTCGGAAAATTTAATACTGGCGACGAAATGAGTCTAGATTTCAGTTCTGTGAACGCTGCGTCACAGGATGAACCCCATGCGAACTTTAGTCGTTTTCTTGTAAGTTTAGTCAATGGGACTGCGATGCTTGAGAAATTCGGGACATGATTTCTATAATAGCCTACGAAACCGAGGAAGGAACGGACTTCTTTTTTATTTGTTGGCACAGGCCAGTTTATAACTGCTTCAATTTTGGAGGGGTCACATTCAACACCGTTTTCTGAAATGACATGACCTAAATATACTACTTTTTCTTGGAACAGGCTACATTTCTTAGGTCTTAGCTTTAAGTTAGCCAATGGTAATCTAGTAAACACTTCTCTTAAGTTTTCCAAAGCTGTTTTGAAATCTTTACCAAAAATAATCACATCGTCCATGTAGCACAAGCATTTTTGCCAGTTTAGTGACCCCAGAACGTTTTCCATTAAGCGCTCAAACGTGGCTGGAGCACTGGTCAACCAAAAAGCCATAACTTGAAATTCGCACAAACCACGATGGGTGGCAAAAGCTGTCTTACATTGGTCATGAGGGTGGACTTTTACCTGCCAATAACCAGATTGTAAATCAATTGTATGGAACCAACGGGAACCAGACAACACCTCAAATGTGGAATCAATTTTCGAAAGTGGGTAGGCATCCTTGACAGTAATTGAATTAAGCTTTCGGTAGTCAATACAAAACCGATACGTGCCATCTTTTTTCGTAACCAACACCACAGGGGCTGACCAAGGGTTGTCACTAGGTTGTACAATATTTTCGGCCAACATTTTCTCAAGTTCCGTGTCTATGATTTCTTTCTGACCCAAAGGCAATCTTCGAGGTGATATCTTAATAGGGGCATGATTTCCTGTATCTATAGTATGCGTGGCACAGTCTGCTTGACCTAAAGGTTCACCAGGGGCAGCAAAGATATCTGCAAAATCTTTCAACAAATTCTGTATTTCCCCCTTTTCAGTATCTGTAAGTTTGTCAGAAGCGTTGTCAACAAAATGCTTTAAGTGGTCAGGTAGTGAGTTCTCACATTTAGTATCACCATCAACCGACCTTTTGACATCTTGTACGACATCTACTTCATTGCAATAGCCTATAACAGTATTTTCGCTTAACTTCACAGGGATTTCACTAATATTCAATAGATATAAGCACAATTTTTCATTGTTCGTATCTACCAAGGATTTTGCCAAAAAAAGACCCTTATTCTTCACAAAATTTGTACTTTCAAGAAGGCCACCAGGTCCCACAGGTTTCCCAACTATGCGGATCTCCACTAACATTTCACTACAGGCGGGTATGGTAGTTTTATCTAAAAGCCTAACTTTAGCACATGTGTTGCTTTTCTTTTTCTCAAGGTTCACCTTGTGTCCCTTTATCTTTAAAATCTTCTTGCCAATGTGTATTTCTACATCATGTTCTTCTAAATAGTCCATTCCCAATATGCCTGCTAAATCAGCTAATTCGGCAATGATAACATCTTGATCAAAAGAATGGGGTCCTATATTTATGCAAACCTGGACTTTCCCTATAATTTTCAAACTATTTCCATCGGCAGTGTGCAGTGAAAGATTTGTAGCTTGTAATTCACCCTCCTCAACACCCAACTTTCTAAATATCTGAGCCGATAATACACAGACTGGAGAACCAGTAACCACTAAAAGTTTGCAAGGAACCTTGTTTATTTCAGCTTTAACATACAAACAAGAACCTGACACCTGATTCAGTTGGATAACAGATGGTGGAACCTCATTCCCAACACCTTGGACAGGAACTGCAACTTCATGAGTTGTCTGCACAAAACTATCTGATCTTAATATCGGGAGAGGACTGAATAACACTATTCCGACTGTTAATGTCACTAGAGGACTGAACCTCACGACTTGTATCACTTTCTGCTGCAGAAAGTTTATTGGCCTTATCATCAGGCTGCGCGTTTTTTTTCTTTTTTCGCTTAGAAAATCTGAAAAGTGTACCTGTTTAAGAACATTTTCTTTTTCATTTGGACGATTTTTAGAGTCCGAATGAGCTAAAATTTCGCCCACACTTTCAGCTCCTACCCGTTTAAAGGACGATTTTGCAGATTTTGTCTTGCCTGGGTATAATTTACAGGCCTGTCTCTTAAATAGGGACACCTAGTTATTATATGTCCAACTTCATGACAATTAAAACAAGTTATGCCCCTTGGTCTATCAACTCTACCATGATTTACTTGTCTATCATTTCTTCTATTTTCATTGAAGTTCACCCTGTCATTTTTCCAATTGTCATGACATTCATTACCAACATTTCGACACCGAGACTCATTGTAACCAGAGTTTTCTCTTCTATCCCTATTCCCAGGCCTATTCTCATTAAATAGTTCCCTAAATTTGGTATCGATCATTTGTGATATCTGAATTAACAATTTATTCTCTGCATTTTGTGTCTTGTCGTGATCAACATGCTGAATGTGCTGAAAGCTATAAGAGTTCTGATCATCACGGGGCTTGTTAATTTTGTCAACTGGACCAAGGAAAGATTCAAATTCGCCTGCGAAAGCCAAGGCTTGTCTTAAGGTGGTGGGATGATGAAACTGAACATGCTTCCGTAGTTCATAATTATTTAAATCTTGGATATATTGATCAACTACCATGGGTTCAATTTCGGAATACCGTAAGGTCGGATATGCTTTTTGGGCAAGTCTTCATAGACTGTAACCGTAATCGGCGGCTGACTCGTCTTTTAGTCTTTTCCGATTTCGGAATTCACAGCGAAACGCAATCTCGTTTTCTCTAGGGTTAAACCTTTGCGCCAGGATAGCTTTGAGCGAATTGTAATCTGAAAGCTGACTAATAGTGAGATCACTCAAAATTTTCTGGGTTGTGCCTCTGAGACACATCGTCAACTGTTGCGCTTTCTCGCGTTCATTCCAGCGATTCCAGGCAGCGACCTGCTCAAAATGTATCACGTAGTCGACCCAGTCTGTGGTCTCACCATTGAAAGTATCGGCTTCTTTACGTGTGCGATTAAATTCTTCGGGGGTGTGACGATCAACCAGCGGACTTCGTTCTACGTAATTATGACCGACAAAATCATCGTAAACAGGCTCTTGGCGGACATGGGGGCGACGACTCATGGGAGGTGGTATGATATCAAAATTTTGATCAGGGAACGTATTCTCTACCTTTGGATTTCTATAATTAACATGATTTTCAAATGAATGATGAATGCTATGGGCATTGGCTGTAGATGGTCTTTCATAGTGACCCTTTATGTTTCTAAAGGCAGGACAGTTTGGTTTTATGTACATGCTCTCACTTTCAAATTCTTTCTCAACATTTGGGGTAGGCTTGTGATAAGTATACTCATGTCTCATTTCATTTCGAGTTCTACTTTGACTGTTTGTATCTTGCCTCTGTTCTCTATAGTGTGAACTACCGACATCAGTATCATTGTAAGCTTTAGTGTGTATATGTGATTTTGGTTTCGCTCCACCATGTTCAATGTCCCTGGTGTATGCGCTTGACTTTAAAATCGGTTGCATTTTGTGTCGTGGTGGACTGTCACAATCAGTCTCAGAACTGTCTCTACTTACAGACATTTTAAAATCTCGGGGCACCCGATTTAATTTACTTGAACGTTTTCTGGCTCTTGAAGTTCTAAGAGGCAACAAGTCATCTTCAGTGTCAGACTGACTACTGATGTACGGGAATCTAACCCGGTTTTTCGGAAAGTTTATATCAATTCCGGATTCACTTTGTTGTGAGTAAATGTCTTGTCTACTTGTGATTCGTTTTCTATCGGAACGCGGTGTAGATGTGTATATATATTGTTTCTCTAATTCTACCAATGAATCGTCTAAATTACTATAATCACTAAGGTACAACTCACTTTGTGTTTCTGGCACCAGTACTTTACCATCTCTCTCATCATCTGACAAACAGTCTGCATGACCAACTTCAATACCATACTTATTAAATGAATAAGATTGTTCCATTTTGTTTTATTTTATCAAAAAAAAATTAATTTAAATAAATGAGAAAAAAAATCAATGATCTCTGAATCTGCCTAAATTCGCCACATCCGCCTCGCGGGACCATATGTAGTAGGAGGGGTTCTGTAGGATGTGGCGTGTAGGACAAAACGTCCGAGTGTGAGGATGACAAATCCTAAACCTGATTGAATAAATAACATAAACCTGTGAACAGACAACAAATACTATAACCCTTGTACGGACGACAAACAGCTTTGTGTATTGTGTAATGGCGACAGACACAAGTGACAGCAATAGAATCAATAACTGGCTCTGAATAAAGTGAATCCTTTCAACATATTATGATTTAATTTGGCAAAATGCATTAACAATGGACAAAATAAAGTCAACAATATAAACGTTTATCAAAACTCAACAATGTAAATACTTATCAAAATTCAACAATGTAAAATGGATAAATGAATTTGGAAAATAAAGTTGAAACTTCAAAACTTTCAAAACGGAACAATCTTTTTAATTTTTAAATTAAATATAACTCTTTTAATAGAGAGACCGAGTCTTACCTTTAGAAGGTGAGATCTCTTCCAGCTGTGACACACAGCTTAAAGCGATTAACCAAAGATTGAATAGAAAATATATATTTATGAAACATTTTAAACAGACTGGTAAAATCTAAAATTTCATCTTGCAAAAACTGCTGAAATCATAGTTGTCCAAATAAATTTAGATTAAAATACAATTAATTAAAATATTATAAATTCAACTATATCAAAAATATTTCAAAATAAAGATTTCAAAAAGAAAAAGAAGTTGAATGATAATTTATGACATATTAAAGATAAGACAACTCAATTCTACTACAAAACAATAGCCCTTAAAACTGGCCTCATTTGCAGGGATTTTGTTGCTTAACGCCACTTTCAACACTATTTCAGTTATATCGTGGTGGTCAGTTCTACTGGAGAAATCACTGACCTACTGCAAGTCACATACATTTGTATTGAGTAAACCGGGCCTCGCCATGAGCGGGATTCCACCTCAATAGTATAACAGTACGGTTCAAGTCATATTTCAGGAGGTGTTGCGAGGAGGTGCTACCGAAAGCGGCCCTGACCGGAAGTGACGTCAGTCACATGACTGGAAGTGACGTCACCTGTGACGTCATTTTCCCGTGCTTTTTTCTTACTATAGTAGTGCAAAATGCACCATTGCGCATGACCAGAGGTAGCATGGTTACCGAATGTGACGTGACGTCCCAGGAAGTGACGTCATAAGACTGGAAGTGGATGATTGCACTTGGGGTGTTTTCAGATATGTTCGAGGTTGTTGTGTAGTACTCCAAGTAATCTATCACGTCCGCGTTCTCACCGTGGTATTTCTACTAAGGGACGGACCATTTAACTTGCAAAGAGGGGGATTATGTTTTTTTTCTAAAAAAATATTCTGATTCCCAATGTTGCTGAAAAAAATATTCTGATTTGGGTGGAGGAAAAAAAATCTGATTCAGAGTTTTTGTCATATAACCTAATGTTGAATTCTGGAAAAAAAATTCGCGCGACAAAAAAAAATAAATATTCTAACTCTCGTGTTGTCCGAAATTTTTTTTCTGAACGAAAGAAAAAACCATAACCCCTCCCCCTGCAAGTTAAATGGTCGGTCCCTAAATAACCTAAAAGTAAAATGAATGAAATGGTACAATTGATCCCATAAGTCACCCAATAGAAGGTCACCAGGCCATGAGATTTTGGGTCCAAATGAGTTCTCGGGCCAAAATGGGGGGGTTTTTTTGTGGTATTTTTGCTATATTTTCAGAGATATTTTAGGTGGCTGCAATAGCGTTGAAATTCCACCCAAAACACGAAAAAATACAAAATCTCATTCAAAACGAAACACATTATGAAAATATCACACATTAATGTAACGTAAACATCTATGACAAAACTGCAACAAGTCAACACAATAGTGATTAAGATGTTGAATACACACGAAAATTAGAGGAAGGAATCAAGAAACGTCGTTATATAGATAGAAAATTCACGAACAATAACAACTCATACAAGCCTATCACCAATACGGCGTAGGTTCGCTCCCGGCTTTGTAAATTACAAAAACAGTTGCACTCGACACGCAACTGCAAGTGATAAAGTTTACCAGTGGTCGATGGTTCTCTTCGGTTTCTTCCACCACTAAAACTGGTCACCATGATATGGTTGAAATATTGCTGAAAGTGGCGTTAAACACAATAAATAAATCAATCAATAAATCAATTTATGGATTGGAATTTTCTCTGTAAACAGGTTATATAAACAAAACTTTTAGACAAGTGTTTTCAATAAGATTATTATTCCCCATCAACTTATGTCCTATGGTGCTTGATGGCACACTTTAGAAAATATAATTAACATAGAGACCTAATAGGTAGTTTCTTTTTTCTTTTTTTCTGTTTGATTGACCAAAATTTTGAAATTAATTGTCAGAGTTTGTATATACCATATACATTAATATACATCTACAAATAAAATTGTTGATTTGAAAAATGGATTTTTAAAAAAGATTTTTTTTTGTGTGAACATTTATAGAAATGAAACGGACTATAATACAAAAATATAAGTATACACCATACGTGTTTTTAATATTTGGTTGGTTTTTCCTACTTTTTGTTTTATACACAAATTTTTTTTAAATCTACGGGTCTTGTAGTTATTGAAATTATTCTATAGAATGTGTTTACGCCACGATATAGCTGAAATACTACTAACGTTGGTATTAAACGCCAATCAATCAATCAATCAATCAATCATTCATATATGTGATCAAATCAACTTGATGGCTCGTTTTCTAAATCTGACTCGTTAACAATCTTCACATTGGTTTGTCAACGACTGATATGTACACCAAGCCAAATAATATTACTGACATGTACACCAAACCAAATAATATTACTGACATGTACACGAGGCCAAATAATATTACTGACATGTACACGAAGCCAAATAATATTACTAACATGTACACGAAGCCAAATAATATTACTGATATGTACACCAAGCTAAATAATATTACTGACATGTACACGAGGCCAAATAATATTACAGACATGTACACGAAGCCAAATAATATTACTGATATGTACACGAAGCCAAATAATATTACTGACATGTACACGAAGCCAATTAATATTACTGACATGTACACGAAGCCAAATAATTTTACCGATATGTACACGAAGCCAAATAATATTACTGACATGTACACGAATGATGTATGTACACGAAGCCCTATGATATTACTGACATGTACACAATGCCAAATAATATTACTGACATGTACACGAAGTCAAATAATATTACTGACATGTATACGAAGTCAAATAATATTACTGACATGTACACCGACGAAGCTAAATATTACTGACATGTACACGAAGTCAAATAATATTACTGACATGTACATAAAGCCAAATAATATTACTGACATGTACACCGACGAAGCTAAATATTACTGACATGTACACGAAGTCAAATAATATTACTGACATGTACACGAAGCCAAATAATATTACTGACATGTACACAAAGCCAAATAATATTACTGACATGTACAAGCTAAATAATATTACTGACATGTACACAAAGCCAAATAATATTACTGACATGTACACGAAGTTAAATAATATTACTGACATGTACACAAAGTCAAATAATATTACTGATATGTACACCAAGCTAAATAATATTACTGATATGTACACGAAGTCAAATAATATTACTGATATGTACACGAAATCAAATAATATTGCTGACATGTACACGAATAGATTATACATAAGATATCAGTCACATATATCATATTTAAATGTATTAACTATATTTGTAAAGGTAATTATATATGACGATACATGTATCTCTGGGTTCTTCCTGTAGTTGTATAACTAGGTATGTGTATATTAAAATATTTGTAAGAAAAACATTAAAGGAACAATTAAAATGTACCTTCATCAGGTAAGCTCAATATCGAAATACTTGGAAGGTGTGTTTGGGGGAAATACACCAAAGGGTAGTATCAGGATAGCCAAAATCGGCTAAGATCACCTATGCATGGGGAAAAGAAACTTAGTTAAACAAATTATCAGGGCCTCCAAGAAAAATTTTACAAGGCGGAACAAGACTGCTTTGGGGCCACGGGACAGGCGGAGACTTCTCTCACAATTGAGAATTTGAGGCCCAATAAAACCACCTGTAATGAAATGATGGCCTTCCTGGTTACAGTGTAAATGTGACTGATGATAAACAACCATAATTCAGAAGTCTACGTGAATTTTACATAATCATTTTCTCAATAAACTAAAATTAGTTGAAAATACCCCCCCCCCCCCAAATGAAAAATCAAAATAAAACGTCTATGGCTAAGGCTTTGGGGCTCTTCGGAGATTCACAGTTCCCGTCTGGGATCTTTGGGCCCCGATGTACTGGCTGAACTCCACTCTCATAGGCTCTGCAAATTATCATTCATTGACGAGACAGACGCTTGTTTTGTAAACTACTACGGATTAGGATGTTGTTTGGTAGGTATTTATGTACTTGTTACTTATATAATTAGACAATATAGGTATGGTGTCTTTTTATATGAGATTTATTTGGATGAGGCTAAGAAACAGGGGTACTGCGAGGCTCTGCCGAGCAGTCCTCCTGTTTCGTGCTGAATACAAATCAGTCTCATATAAAAAGACATCATACCTATAGTGTCTTTATACTGCAATACTATATTTTTTTTCTCACTGTTTTTTATATAAAAAAATAATTAAAATGCGTATTCCCCGTCATGGGCCCCATTTAAAAAATGCTTTATACAGGACATTGTCCAGTATAAAGCAAAAGTTCCAGAAAGGGGCGTGGCCTAAATGCTTTATACAGGACATTGTCCAGTATAAAGCAAAAGTTTATACGACCCCCTTTATCAATGCTGTAAAGTTACCAATTGCAGTATAATGTTTGATTGATGCTTTTGATTTATTTTGATTTTTGGTGTTTTAATGCTACTTTCAACAATATTTGAGCTATATAATGGCGACCTGTTTTAGTGGTGGAGGAAGCCGGAGGACCGGGAGAGAACCACCGACCATGGACAAGCTACTGGTAAACTTTATCACATGCGGCTGTGAGTCGAGTGCACCCTTTTTGTAATTTACAAAGTCGGGCACGAACCCACGCCGTATTAGTAATAGGTTTGTACGACTTGTTAGTAGTCCGTGGGCGAGCATAACCCCCCGTGCACCCCCCACCTTCCATGTTAACATATTTTTTTAGGTCCTCCTATATATCCTCTTGAAAAAAAAACATGTTAACATTGAATATTTTGGGATGAACTTACATTTTTGAGCCCTTTTTTACATCCTTTCGACAATTTTGCCGGATTTTCAGATTTTTTCATTCTTCACTGTTGCTGAGGTCTTGTAGCTTATGAACAACGATTAGAATATAAAAACTGGAGTTTGGTGGATAGCTGATTATATTATCATTCAAATGAATACAAGTTATTAATATTTTATGAAGTTCAGTAATCGTAGGAGGCAAAAAATATATCCCTACCCCTGATAAAATTGCGTAAAAACGAGATTTTTCGCCTTTTGTTTTCAATAGACAAAATATTACACAACTTTGATGATATATTTATAATGAATTTCTTAAAACTATTGCATTTATCGAAAATTAAACCCATTACATCATCAAAAAACATGTTTTGTAGTATAGATTGCAGAAAAATGGAATATTATAATTTTTGCCGATTTTAGCTCTATTCAGCCCAAAGCGTGTAATATCTTTTTCATAATATAAATTGACAACCAAATTATACATCTGTCGTGTGAAATTATGTCATGGAGACATTTTAAAATAAAATTTGTTCTAGTACCACCCTGTATAGGACTTCTAGCGGCAAAATATTACCCCTTACCCTGCCGAAAATCGCATAATATTTTCTCATCAGTATTAGTCTGTGGGCTAGCATAACCCCCCGTACACCCCCACCTTCCATGTTAACATATTGTTTTAAGTCCTCCTATATATCCTCTGGACGAAAAAACATGTTGGCATTGAAAATTTTGGGACGAACTTGCCGTTTGAGGCAAATATTTACACCCTGTCGCAGCTTTTTGGGGATTTTTGATTTTTTTCAATATTTGTCTTTGCGAGCATTAAATGTATACTAAACAGTCTTGAAAGTATATCAATATGGTATGAAATGAAAGCTTATAGTATTAACTTTCAATTGAATAAAAGATATATACACTTTGTGGCTACCAAATTTTGTCAGACGTGAAAAACCTACCCCTCCCCCTTCCTGAAATGACAAAAAAGACATTTTTTTCCTTAAAAGTTTAGATAAAAC
>MJUT01025512.1:83976-98285 GCA_002080005.1 Gigantidas platifrons
GACTGAATTTTTTAATTCTAAATTTTGGATTGGACGAGGGCGGTTCCGCAACTGACGCGGGGAAAAATAAAAAGTATTTTTTTCTTGTCGACATCAAAATACACGCGGCGAATCCGACGAACGAGGTATTAATTTGGCGTGGCCTTAGTACAAATACTTGTTCCAAACTATAAAAATAGTGATGATAAGCATGAACAGCTATTGTGCTAGATGGATTATATTGTCAATTTACACCTTGTTACCTTTCCTTCACAGGCACTTGTTTCTATCAATGGGGAACTCTTCCTCCCTCTTACTATTACAGTAAGAGGGAGGAAGAGTTCCCCATTGATAGAAACAAGTGCCTGTGCTTTCCTTTCTGAATACGCCTTTGATTTTGCTATTTGTCTATTGAATTAGGTGACAACATAGGAAGTATGTTGCATGGCAACAACTTCCAAAAACCAGATCTAGTCTCAAAATAATCTCATCTTTTCAAGAATTTACGAACATAAACAATTCTCCTATATTTGCTATGCCAACAAATGATGACATTATTTGTTTTCCAGTGAAACACTACGACCGAGAGATGCCTGTAATAACAGTCCTAGATGACCGTAACGGTAGAACTATAGTTAAAACAGAAGGACAAATTTACAACTTTGACGACAGATTAGGTAAGACTAGATTTGATTTTATTTGAATTTTGGTGTTGAATGCCACTTTCAGCTATATCATAGCGACCAGTTTTGGTGATGGAAAAAGCCGGAGTAACCGGAGAGAACCACCGACCTTGGGCAAGCAACTGGTAAGCTTTATCACTTGCGGCTGCGAGTCAAGTGCACTCTTTTTTTTAATTTACAAAGCCCGGTGCGAACTGATAGGCTTGTACGAGTTATTAGCTGTATAGGTAATCCAACTACCTAGCTCATTGAGCCACCAGGGCCCTAGGCTAAGACCAGAGAAATATTTCTTAGGAAGCAAGAACACCACAGGGCTTTAGATAGGCAGGATAGCCTTAATGGGTTAAATTAATTGATGTGTATCCATGGGAGTAAAAAAATCATAAGACACGAGACCTGTAAATGTCATTACATATACTTAAATTATCCTTGCATCATTTTTAATATCGAATCGTATTAATATCGAATCGTAGAATCGAATGGTATTTTTATATTTTTATAATTAGATGGTAATTACATTCAAATTTCGCTTTTGTTTATAAACATGGAATTTATTGATCAATATAAGTTTTCACAAACTCGTTCACTAGTCACAAATGAACAAGATATCATTACAACACGGGGGGGGGGGTCGCTTCTGGTAATTTGAGGTACAGGGGTGTAGATGGAAATTGGAAAACACCTCCCAGTCATATATTGACACATTAAAAAAATCCTACCCATTCATACATTGTATATTCCTTACATAAAATGTCGACCCATTCATATATTTTATTTACCTGAAACCGAGATTGCTAATTATTAATTGTTTGTACAGATAAGAGACATCCTGTAATATATTAATTTGACACTTGATTATTCCATTATCGGAGGATTAAATGTCAGATTCCTCGCAAGACATCACTTTTGTGCAGGACATGACTGCAGATCATAGTGATCAGACATGAATTTATCTGTATTAATGTATTAAAGATAAGACCTATTCATATATTATTTGCTTACCAATTACCACCCATTGACATATCCTAATGCAAAATTTTCACCCGTCATATATTTGACAGCTCACAAAAAACCGACCCAATCCAGCGGCACGTCTGTATATACAAGAATATAGGATGTGACCCCCCCCCCCCCCCCCTTTGCATTACAATAACATTGGTGCAATATCAGAGGTTTTCAAATGTTTACCTAAAACTTACAACACAGTCAAGTTGATACAAAGTTAGGACCCTGGAAAGGTGGGCATTATCACATTCAGTACACTCAATGTCTGAGATCTGAATATTAACCTCAACAGATCGTACACAGTTCACGTGAAGAGGTAATAACATCAGTATGTATCATTTATATTTTTAGGTCTGTGGACTGCTTGGTCAATATCAAATATGCTGGTCTCTTTATCATTACAGCGAGGTATGTCGGTTAGTGATGATATTCGAAACCTCAAAAACATCGCTGTTTTTCAAAAACGTCAAATCATGAAAATCCACCCATTGATGTACACCTACAGCTTAAGGCAATTTTTATTTCACGTCACACACCAGGTGGAAGTTGGAAAACATGGAGGTTCCTCCTATGTGTGGAGCACTGTCCTTAAAGATGCTGGGATAGTGTTAGTAGAAAGAGTCGTGAAAGCTGTTACCACAGACATACAAACACGGAAGGCTGTAAAGGTTCCCGAATGGTTCCAGGCAAAATATTCCGGTCAGCCAAAGTTAAATAATTTATCAGAAAAGTTAACGAGCAATTTAGAAATACCGAAATTCCCTGATGATTGCTATAAATGGCAAACAAAGATTCGATACAGTGACCTTGACATTAATATGCATACTAATCAATCCGTATATATTAAGCTGTGTCTAGATGGTGCTACTTGTGCTGCATTAACTGGGAAACTTCGCCATTTTAATGCTGATATCACGTGGTACCCTGTAGAGATGTTAGATATAACATTTGTCGGTGAAAGTTTTCCTGCAGACGACATTACTGTTAGTTTACATTAAAGTGAAACAGACGTATCAATGTTACATTTCTTAATAACTAAAGAGAAATCTATCATCACTTACGCCGATGTCAAATTTAGTCTAACAAAAATAAAAACAAGAACGACAGCCTCGTTATGAACGGTCGTCAAGGTCCATGCCCAAAATGTCTACTGTTTTTTTCCCCAAAATGTCTACTGCTGAATATTAGGCTTTTCCCAAAATGTCTAAAAAGATTTTAAAAATTTGTATATGTCACAATAATTATTTTATCATACATATTTGATTTTAGGACATTTTTCATAATTTTTTTTTTTTATTTCCATATAAAATTAGATGTTTATACAATAAATTAAAGCCTTACAACTATTTGACAACTGAAATGTTTACACAACATTTAGACATTCAGGTAGACATTTATAATTAATCAAGCCTCATTAAAGATAACTTTATTTTTTATTTGTAAAAGTGAATAAAGACCAAAATGTCTACTTCCAAAAACCTTTTTGTTAATGAATACGATTGTTCTGACTTAAATATCATTACATGTAAAGCTATATGAATAAGAAATATGTGTAATAAAACTGAAGTAACCATGCAAGCGATGTTTTATTTTCATTGTACTATTTGGTGTATTTTTCATCATTGCACAGCTATATCATGGTACTTAATACAGCAACTCATGAAATATTTAAGTAACATAAGAAAATTACCTGTAGACATTTTGGGAATAACTTTTAATCAGGGAGTAGACATTTTGGGAAAAAAATGTCTAATTAGCCAAAATTTACCTGTAGACATTTTGGGATGACCCCGTTATGAACATGATCTTGTAGAGATTTAAAATTTTAAGTACATTGGAGACAAAACCAATTATAAATATACATTGTACATTTAAAATAAACATTGTAATTCAAATATCTAGTTTATCAAAATGTCCAACCAAGGGATGAGCAATCTAACCCATGCCCATATATGATTCTAGTGCCTTATGTGTCATCATACATTTTTTACCTAACCCATGCCCATATATGATTCTAGTGCCTTATGTGTCATTGTAGCATTTAATTGTGTCCTCTAGTTCAAAGTGTCCGCGGGACACTTTTACATATGTTAGTGTCCTGCAGACACTATTTCATATCGCAATCTCTATAAAATATTGTCTGGGGGGACATTTTAACATATAGGACACTATTATTTCTTACAGAGGATAAAGTAAGTCTTAATTTTCACGGAAGGACTATAGTTATATTTATTGTGATATGAAAGTCGAATGTTAAATATTATTACAATTTGAAGTGTTCGTGATTTGGTGTTTCATTCACATTGCGTATTATTTCATTGATGGTTGTGATGCGGTTGTCTTCGAATATACACACTACAAACTATATGTAACTAGAACTGTGAGTGACCTCACAGAGTGATACCCCCCGCTTGCAGTTTAGTAGGAGCTGCGCTTACAAGGTACACCCCCCCCCCTTTTCGTGAAAGTATAAGTTGAATTATCTCCCCTTTTAAATTTTGGACAGCAACCATATTCCTTCATGCACATCTGCAGGTAGTGTACTACAAGTGTGTAAAGTTTCATGAAAATCCAATAAGCCGCTTAGGAGGAGTTGTGCTTACAAGGTTAATGCCCCCCCCCTTCCTTTTCACGTAAGTATAAGTGGACAGTATAAGTTGAATTATCTCCCCTTTTAAATTTTGGACAGCAACCATATTCCTTCATGCACATCTACAGGTAGTGTACTACAAGTGTGTAAAGTTTCATAAAAATCCAATAAGCCGTTTAGGAGGAGTTGTACTTACAAGGTACATGCCCCCCCTTTTCGTGAAAGTATAAGTTGAATTATCTCCCTTTTTAAATTTTGGACAGCAATTTTAGGAGGAGTTGCGCTTACAAGGTACATGGACGGACGGACGGACGGACAGGGTGATTCCTATATACTTTGTTTGTGGGGGTATAAAAATTAAATTATTAAGTTAAATGTAAATTGGCATGTGAATGTATATCCTTTAAGAATATCAGTAAATGTTATTTAAATATGTTGTCAGTGACTTTCTGGCCTGTGTCATAGATTCAGTTTGAAATTGGTAATTTGCAAAATGAGAAATATAACAAATATATGGTCGAGTGAGTGATTGTTGTTTAACACCAACTCAGTAATATGTCAGCTAATCATGGCAAGAACAAGATAATTTTCAATGAGATGCTGACGAGGTCCATTTTGTACTAGACCAACAGCTTAGTTGGATTTTTTTATAGTGCTAGCTCATTGAAACAACAGTCTGCAGATAGATATGTCGCCCAACTCTGACACATTATTCTGATTCCGTGGCAACCAGTCTTTTCCATTTCTCCTTAATGCTACATGCTTAGAGGAGAAACAACAAATACCAATTTATTAATAGTCTTTGGTTTGACCCAATCGGGGCTTGAACCCTCGAGGCGAGCACGCTAACCATTACTCAATCCATGCGGTTTTTAAAATACTGTTGAAGAAAACAACATTTTATTTTAGTTTGTGTTGGGAAAGTTTAAAGATACCAAGGGGCATACAGAAGCCTTCAATAGATGGATTGATTATTTGTGCTTAACGCCACTTTCAACAATATTTCAGCTATATCTTGGCGACCAGTTTTAGTGGTGGAGGAAGCCGGAGTACCCGGAGAGAACCACCGACCATGGGCAAGCAACTGGTAAATTTATCACTTGCGGCTGCGAGTCGAGTGCACCCTTTTTTGTAATTTACAAAGCCGGGCGCGAACCCACACCGTATTGATGATAGGCTTGTATGAGTTGTTAGATCCAGCGACCCTAACTCATTGTGTTGAAGGACAGATAATATAATGTAAAAGTAGTCAAGACAAATATGATTGATTTTTGGTATTTTAATGCCACTTTCAGCAATATTTCAGCTATATTATGGCGACCAGTTTTAGTGGTGGAGGAAGCTGGGCCACTAATAATAAATGTTCTAGATTTAATGGTATAACATATTTTTTTCAAGATATGAATGGTATCATGGATTCACAAATCACAATTTTTAAATAATATATTATAAAAAAAAAACATTTAAAGACTTTATTTCAATACATGCTTTTATTATCCCATGAAAGTACATGTATATCAACAAAGGACTAAGTCTGAGGTCGATATACTTTCATCAGGTTGATAAAAAAAAATACATTTGTATATTGACCTCATCAAAAGACTATTATTGGATAAAGTCGATTGATGGTTATCTTTAGCATTTTTTTCCCGAAAAAAAAAATGAATACATAATGAAACAAAATGAACATTTTAATATTTGCATCCACCACGGTCCTGTCTAATTACATGTACATGAAATCACTATGATGTTAACATCTTATCATAGAAGTTAAATATACAATAATCAGAGGCTGTCACACACATTTCTTGAAAGTGGACAAATCAAAAATCATCATACCAATTTAATTTAATCTGGCAACAAAGATTTTAAAGTAATAAACTATCAAAATAACTTGAACTTAATCTAAATAAGCCTAATTTTCAAAACATGTATAAATTGGCAGCCATCTTTAAAAGACCACTCATGAAAGACTTGATTTAATTTGCTTCTGTCATTTATACAAGAGAAAATTTTCACATATTTTTTTGTGAAAATCAGCTTATTTTGCATATTGCCGGTAAAATAACCAAAAACAAGGGCAATGCATAGCGTGGCATATCCCCTCGCCTAAACATTTGACCTGCTGACCTTGACCAATAGGGTTCCAGATTCTCTTAAGGACTAAGTATGTACCAAGTTTGGTCAAAATCCATTGAAAGATGACTTGATTCTAGAGTGTTCACAAGGATGTTACGGAAGGACGACAGACAGTAGCGTTACTATATCCTTTTGCAACTTCGTTGGCGAGGGGATAATAAGGCATAATGTTTAACTAAAACCTTTATTATATGTCATACTTAACATTTAAATGTCACTCACTGTTCAAGTTTCATGGTGGAAAATGTGTGTTTCATCATTATGTTCTTTTATTGCAACAGTAGCCATCTTTGATAATTGGTGGGATCAATGGCCACAATTTTGAGAGCAGATAATCCTTAGGATAATATATATGTAATCCAACTTTGGCCTAATGATTTTACAGAAGATTTTTTTTTTAAGTTTATGACGGTAGACCGATGACCACAAACGCCAGCTAAGTGATGGCAAAAACTCACATAAATTACAGACCAACAACCACAGACGCTAGCTAAGTGATGGCAAAACCTCACATGACCTCTGGCCAGGGCAGCTAAAAATTAGACAACAAGTGATTATTACAAGTCATTTTTCTATGGTAACAAATTAGGTAAAACTTGTGACTTTGAGTCAATGTAGAAATAATAAAATAATATAGCACTTACATATAGACTTGCATACAAAAAGTACACAAAGAAAAAATGAACAACAAAATAATACAGTGACATGCAATCAATAATAGCACAGTAATTTATAGAAGATCTATTTTTAGACTTTATATTTGAGATATTACAAACAGAAATCAATGATAAATATAGAATAGGGACAGCTATGACGGGCAGTAGCATCACAGTCCAATGAGACGAGCTGTGATACCAGTGATAATGTATGTAGAGAAATAGGGACAGCTATGAAGGTCAGTAGCATCACAGTCCAATGAGAGGAGCTGTGATACCAGTGATAATGTATGAAGAGAAATAGGGACAGCTATGAAGGTCAGTAGCATCACAGTCCAATGAGAGGAGCTGTGATACCAGTGACAATGTATGTAGAGAAATAGGGACAGCTATGAAGGTCAGTAGCATCACAGTCCAATGAGACCGAGTCCCTTTTAAACTGAAAATATCAATCAGTGAGCTCAAAGGTAAAATGTATACATTACTGACAATTTGTCATATCATACTTGTCCCTTGATAACAGATGTCAATGAGTGTAACAATAAAAGGCAACATTCATGTCATCAACAAAACTTTCCAACTAATAATTCATAGATAGTGGTGAAAGAAAGACATTTTCACAACACAATCAAGTTACAAGGAGGTTTTTCTAAACATAAGTTTATTAAAAATATACCAATAATTGTATTACACTGCAGAACATATAGTAATTAAAGTCAATCAAATATGCCTATGTGGTCACCTCTATTAAGCAGCCACTTGAGTTAAAAGGTCACCTTTGTCTTGTCCTGTCATAGAAGATTTCATATGAATTGAACCTCTTTCAAGATGTCACCTGTGTTAAAACAGGGCATGAAGATTACTATTTCCCGTTTCCCGGGGAAAGTATAAAAAAGTAAAAAAAAACACACGTGAAAGTAACTTGCTGATCGGTATTTCCAACCGGGAAAGTGTTATAAGACCGTTGCTGCTCGCTGTTGTACTTTGCGGTTATCAGATATATCAGTTTCTGAAACTGGTTTACGATTTATTTAAGCCTGAATCCTCTTACTGTGTCCAGCATCCGATCCATTCGTTAAAGAGATCGTTTTACATTTTAACTGGTTATAAGCATATTTAAATGATGATTTTATCTTTTATGAGTCATATTATTTTAACAACGTCGGATGAATTGCTGTAATCGAAGAGTGCATGAAGGAAAGAACATTTGTACAAATTATGACCGTGCTTTTATCTTTCAGTGCTGTGTGTATATACGTTTTTACTAATATGAATAGCTAAACAGCGGAATGGACTTTTAACAACGCTATTAATTGTAATACTTTTATGAAACGACAATTTTACAGTACACGTTTTATACTTTTTAGAATTGGATGTAAATACGTTTTTATGTCACTAACCGAACTTGCACAACATGGAAATGGTGAACTTTTAACTACAACTTAATATTTTTTACCATAACTGTAAATACGTATCCTATAAGTATGTGCCCGTTAAGTCAGGCTAAATTTTATCAATTTTATCCATAATTGGAGTGCTCCGAATTCCGGAGGAATCTTACCTGTACAAAGACAAAGACAAAGGTATAAAATTGTATGTACACAAGGTACCAGATATCGATGTTGTGGTTTGTTGAACTTTCACAGATATTTTGAAATAAAAACTAAATTAAAAATTAGATAATATGAGTAGGCACGGCCTATAGAGAGGTCGGAAGTCAGTGAATATAATAGATCTTAATAAAGAAAAAATGAACCGTTCGTTTCAAGTGAAATAGTTGGTCGAATTTCTGTGTATGAAAATGAAAAGATGTTTTGTACCCTCTGTAAAATTCCCAGACCTTACAACTAGGAGCATTAAAACAAGATTTATCAAAAATAATAATCACAAACCAGCAAAAATGTAGTTTTATTTAGATTCAAATCTCAAATTGCTTATAAACACACAAAAATCAAAGTAAGAAAAATAAATTTATTTTCAAACAACAAAACCCTTTCAGTTATGCACAGAATGCAATATTTTGCATTAAATATTTCAAAATGTTCATGTGGGGGCATGTCCCAAACCCTCCTAGATAAATTTGGCCAGCTTCGTGGGCCTCAACAGGAAAGTAGAAATTTGGAAGGGAAAGTAATTTTTTTATTTCACTTTCCCTTGGATAAGTGACTTAAAAAATAATTCTTCATGCCCTGTAAAAGACCACTTTTTCTTTGTCCCAAAGGTGACCTCTTAATACAGGTTTGACTGTAAATGGTTAAAAAAAATGTCTTTCGAGAAACTAGACACCTAGTATGTGTGAATAAGGAAAAATATGTTATATTCTTATGACAAGTGAATATTTAGCTTCTTTTCCCTTAAGATACAGATTTTATCTGATGTCATTCTGGAATACACAATTACTTTTAATGGACAAAATAAACCAGTCATAAACGTAATCATATGATAGTTGTATATCTACAAATACAATCTGAATATATCACCGCTCAAGCTGTCAGTAGTATTATGAATTATGGTGTTTAATGCCAATTGCAACAATATTTCAGTTATCTCATGACAGTCAGTTTTATTGGTGGAGGAAGCAACCTAGAAAAAAACACAGAACTGCTGCAAGTCACTGTAAACTTTACCATATAAAGTTGTACTGAGTACATCTTGTCAAGATCTGGATTCAAACTCTCAACTTCAGTGGTGAAAGGCACACGATAACTACCATGACAACCTCCAAGGTGTAAGTTGAATTTTATCACAATAAAGCAAGGTGTACTTTGTACAACATATGTGAAAAAAAAAGTATGTCAGTGATTATCATTGCCAGATCTGTTGTTTTTTCTTGTATTCAGTACAGATATACCAGATTACCACAATAAAAACTGAAATATGGTTAAAAGTTACCTGAAACAGCAATAACCCATACCTTAATAGACAAGGTCCATGAATTGAAGGGCAATTCTGATAATCTATAAATAAATATATACTTTAATTAATAATCAATTGAAACAGGTCCTATAGTTATCATAATCAACTGAAACAGGTCTGATAGCAATAATAATCAATTGAAACAAGGTCCGATAGTAATTATAATCAATTGAAACAGGTCCGATAGCAATAATAATCAATTGAAACAAGGTCTGATAGTAATTATAATCAATTGAAACAGGTCCAATATGAATAATAATCAATCAATTGAAACAGGTCCGATAGCAATAATAATCAATTGAAACAGGTCCGATAGTAATTATAATCAATTGAAACAGGTCCGATATGAATAATAATAAATTGAAACAGGTCAGATAGCAATAACAATCAATTGAAACAGGTCAGACACGAATTATATTCTCTATTCTATATCAACAGGTTTAACCAATCAAAATGAATCCAAATTTACTGCAAGTGAACATGGTCTAACAAGAGGAGTGCAGAAATTTCAATGTAAATCTACATCGCAGCTGATCTTAAAGTAATGAAACAAGCAGGTCCTAAAATAAGTTTCCATCAATCTTGTAAAGATGAATATCTATTTCCCAGTGTCAATTGTTGGTTAACTTTAGTAGAATCATCAATATTTCTGCCTCCAGAATGAACCTTTTCAAAATCTCCTCTTGAATCACTGAAAATCACCAGAAAATACACAAAATTAATATAAACATAAAAAATTAAACATCCAAACAATTAAAGGGTAAGTTGCTCATGGGAAAAAAGAATAAGGACAAAAATAAAAATGAAAGCACCAAAGGTGATGTTAAACGATCGAACTGCTTGCATGTATATTTTTTGTATGCTATGCACAATCGCAAAATATCAGTATAATTATAGAAAAAGATGTCAAAGTTTGAAATAGTAAATTGAGAGCAAACTCCAGAGACATCAATATGTTATTCACATAAAACAGCTTTTTATCAAATGTTCCAGAATATGTTACATTTTCTTGTATATACATTTGCATATATATAATAGTGAAAATTTTGTCAGCATGGCCAAGAGTGAACTACTAATATAATTATTGAATAGTGCCAAAAAGGGAATTAACAGTTGGTGTAGGAGCTACTACTATAACATGCAACAACCCAGTTTTACATTCTATTACATTATCATTTTATTTCCCATCAACTGTTTACGACACTACATCTGTTTTGAAGGGGAAAGCAAATCAATGCGACAGTCAAAGTGGAATATATAGTGTATTCAGAACCATTTGTGGGTTTAATTTTATACCTTGGAAAAGGGAAATATTTTTCTATATGGGGTCTTTTTCACGGAAGGGGAATGTGACTCTTGAAAAAATTTACAACCCTTATTAATAGATTTGACAATGAACTTTTATCCATATATATATATATAGCCTTCCGAAGACAACAAAAAAGTCAACATCCGTGTCCTTTCCATTTTCATCTTTTTTGTTTCGAAGCCAACATCAACAGTCAATTCCCGGAATTCCCTCATCCATTTACGGACACCTACTGGAGTATTATACAGGTTTTTTTTCATTATTTGTGTCCAAATTTGTTTGCCGGTTGCCCTACTTTCATTTCATGTTTATTTTTAGGTGGAACATACTTTAAAAGCATGTATTGTTGACATAAATACGTCAGCAGTGAGTCAAGGTTAACAGGTCAAAACCTCTTCGGGATTTTCTAGACTTTTCATTAGATAGTACGTCAAACATCAGAACACGTGTTGTCTAAAGCACTGGTTCCAATCCTGAACAAAACTACGATGGTCGAGAACTAACGACACTGACAAACCAGTTGAATTGTAACCCCAAGCAGCGTAGGATATAAATAGACTATGTTTTAAAATTTATTCTAAAATTAAAAACAGACAACACACATTTCGGAACAGGACAAAAGTAGAAAGGTACAATTTTTGTACACTTGCTGAAATATCCACACGCATTTTTTGTTGTTCAAATGTCAATTTTCAGACGTAATACGCTCTTACATAGTAAACACAATATCAACATTTCTAGATATTGAAATATCCATCCGCAAAATCCGCGTTGCAAGAAAGAAATACTGATAGATGAGCAAACGTGCATATAAGTACCCGATTTTAAGGGGGATTTATAATATATGAATGTTGCATGCATGCTCTCTCTGATATTTAAGTTACTCGTCCTCTTACAATTGACTCTATATATGGACTATATTTTTGTCCGGGCGGAAGGTTGTGACACATGTTGTGTAAAGCAGTGTCTTCCGGTTGATATGAGCGCTAGCATTAAACGAAATCTCACTTATGTTCGATCGTTTAATAAGAATACCCCCACTCGTTCATTTGTAAGTCGCACGGTAAACAGGAAGTAGATGTGCGATAAACCTGGAAAGGGGAGACACAGTACAAGTCACCATGCCAAAGCCATATATCAAATATAAAATCATTTCTTCCAGTAGAAGCCGAGATATCTGTTACGAAAGTGTGAATGGACAAACGGACAGACAAGGTGATTGCAATATAGCCCTCTCTCTACGAGTGGGGTTATAAAAACAGTAACTGACTGCAATGCAGAACAGCAAAACAGAACTGATCCTTTACTTTAATTTGTGTCTAAGTGTAAAGTTGGATGATTTCTCATGTTCATTTACAATATCCTTTCTTACTACAAGCTGTTCCTTTATGTTAATTTGTGTCTAAGTGTAATGTTGGATAGTCTCTCATGTTCATTTACAATATCCTTTCTTACTACAACCTGTTCCTTTATGTTAATTTGTGTCTAAGTGTAATGTTAGACAGTCTCTCATGTTCATTTACAATATCATTTCTTACTACAACCTGTTCCTTTATGTTAATTTGTGTCTAAGTGTAATGTTAGACAGTCTCTCATGTTCATTTACAATATCATTTCTTACTACAAGCTGTTCCTTTATGTTAATTTGTGTCTAAGTGTAATGATAGATAGTCTCTCATGTTCATTTACAATATCATTTCTTACTACAACCTGTTCCTTTATGTTAATTTGTGTCCAAGTGTAATGTTAGATAGTATCTCATGTTCATTTACATCCATATCATTTCTTACTAGAAGCTGTTCCTTGATCTTAATTTGTGTCCAAGTGTAATGATAGATAGTCTCTCATGTTCATTTACAATATCATTTCTTACTACAAGCTGTCCCTTTATCTTAATTTGTGTCTAAGTGTAATGTTAGATAGTATCTCATGTTCATTTACATCCATATTATTTCTTACTAGAAACTGTTCCTTTATCTTAATTTGTGTCTATATTAAGTGTAATGATAGATAGTCTCTCATGTTCATTTACAATATCATTTCTTACTACAAGCTGTTCCTTTATGTTAATTTGTGTCTAAGTGTAATGTTGGATAGTCTCTCATGTTCATTTACAATATCATTTCTTACTACAAGCTGTTCCTTTATGTTAATTTGTGTCTAAGTGTAATGATAGATAGTCTCTCATGTTCATTTACAATATCATTTCTTACTACAAGCTGTTCCTTTATGTTAATTTGTGTCTAAGTGTAATGATAGATAATCTCTCATGTTCATTTACAATATCATTTCTTACTACAAGCTGTTCCTTTATGTTAATTTGTGTCTAAGTGTAATGATAGATAGTCTCTCATGTTCATTTACAATATCATTTCTTACTACAAGCTGTTCCTTTACTTTAATTTGTTTCTAAGTGTAATGTTGGACAGTCTATAATGTTCATTTACATCCATATCAATTCTTACTAAAACAAGAAATGTGTGCATCACAAAATACGCCCGTCTATATAAAACGATCCTGTTGTCAAAAATTCTATTTATAGTAACGGTGACCTTGACATTTGACATAATGACCCCAAAATAAATAGGGTTCTTCCCCTTCCACAGGGGAATCATGTGGCCAAGTTTCTTAAAGATCCAATATACAGAACTAAAGTTATGTGGAAACGACCCTGCTGTCAAAAATTCTATTCATAGTAACAATGACCTTGACCTTTGACCTAATTACCCCAAAATAAATAGAGTTCTTCCTCTTCCACAGGGGAATCATGTGGCCAGGTTTGGTATAGATCCAATATACAGAATTAAAGTTATCATGTGGAAACGATCCTGTTATCAAAAATTATATTTATAGTAACGGTGACCTTGACATTTGACCTTATGACCCCAAAATAAATAGGGTTCTTCCCCTTCCACAGGGGAATCATCTGGCCAAGTTTGGTAAAGATCCAACATCTAACTAAAGTTATCGTGCGGAAACGATCCTGTTGTCAAAAATTATATTTATAGTAATGGTGACCTTGACCTTTGACC
>MJUT01025523.1:8353-34410 GCA_002080005.1 Gigantidas platifrons
CTATTCCATGGGATGTTTTTCTTGATCATTTTCTTTTCTTTCCTCCTATTCCATGGGATGTTTTTCTTGATCGTTTTCTTTTCTTTCCTCCTATTTCATGGGATGTTTTTCTTGATCGTTTTCTTTTTCTTCCTTCTATTCCATGGGATGTTTTTCTTGATCATTTTCTTTTCTTTCCTCCTATTCCATGGGATGTTTTTCTTGATCATTTTCTTTTCTTTCTTTCTATTCCATGGGATGTTTTTGTTTCCTTTTATTTCCTTTCTAGGGATGTTTTTCTCTAGTGATTCGAAGAGTTTCGTCTTAAATATGTTCCATAGAATGTTAAAACGTTATTTCCTTCTTTGGTCATGGTTTCTATGTTGTTATTAAGGTTAGGTAGATCTTTATGTATAGCCGTCCAGTCTGCTTTTTTGTAAATAAAGCATTTTCTCGGCTTACTTTTTTGGTGATGTACTCTTGTCTCCATGTCGGTTATGATGATGTCGTGGTCTGATATTCCTTGTACATTCGTTGATTTGACCAGTGAAGGGATTGAGACAAAGACAAGGTCAAGCAGGTTTCCTTCTCTAGTTGGTTGATTGTGGACTTGAGCTAGGTTGTGGAAGCTCATCAAGTCAGTTAATTCTTGTTGTATTTCTCTATCTGGTCCCGTTGCAGTTTGTTGTTCCCAGTTGATGTTAGGACAATTAAAGACACCTGCTAATATGATATTGTGTTTATTTGCCTTTGAATGCTCTAAGGACAGTTTAAGTTTTGGTGTTCACGGTGTGGCATGTAGAAGGATCCGATCGCGACTAATAAATCTTTGTTCTTAAGTACTTTGATTTTTACCCATTCTAATTCCCCGTCCGTTATAAATTAGGTTTGCTCGACTGATGTTAGCGACTTTTCTACAAGAACAAAAACTCCCCCGCCTAGTGTTCCTCTGTCATTTCTGTATACATTGTAATTTTGAGGAAAAATCTTGTTTGATTTGATTGCGTCTCTTTTTGGGTTTTCGCCTGGTTTTATACCTTTTAGCCATGACTCAGTTAAGCATAAAGTATAAAGCATAAAAGTTTTATTTAAAGTCGGAGTTTTTACAAACATATAACATAAACTCTGTAGAGCTTTTTATCGACATATACAACAATAGACAAAACATATTATGAGAGAAGGCATACACACACTTACAAATTACAGACAACCATACAAAGCAAAGCATTACATAAATAGCTTAAAACATGTTAATGAAGTACTAAGACTAGCATAAGTAAAAGTGAAAAAAGTAAAAGTAATCTTTATTTGAAGTCGGAAGACATATATACAATTAAACAGGGCAAACATGATCTGTAGAACTCTTTAACCGACTGATATTATTAAAACAAATAACAATGACACGTATACTAAACCATGCATACAAATAAATAGTCAGAGATATACACTAGTAAACACAAACACACATTCACACAATATTAAATAAACAAAATCAGTACCGTGAGTAAGCGACTGGTAAAAAAAATAGCCATATGTCAAGTTTAAACATAAAAAAAATAAAAATAAAAAAATAAAAAAATAAAAAGGCTAGGCAAAATGAATAAGTACATGTAGCATGAGTAACTGAACTAAGTAAGTGCCACACACTATGTCAGGTTTAAGATAGTGCACTGAGATGTGAAATATTTTTAAATACTGTTCAAAATTACCATAGTAGCGTATGTTTGGTTTTGGAAGGTTTCAATGATAATTATATATTCATTTATTTATTTTCGGCTGAAAATAGCGAAAGGGAAATACATGGTATTACCTATACGTGGTAAGAACGATAACTAGAAAAATATATCGAAATCCTGGTCATGGATCGCTCTGTGCATGGACATAGATAAAACTTCTGTCGAATACTGCACGAGGGAACTGAACACCGTTAGCTATGGATGAAACACTGAATCATTATAATCCAAACCCGATATTAAGAGTCAATCCAATATCAAAATTATTCTTTTGGTAAGATTCTTTTTTTTTTATATCGCATTGTACGCGTTTACCAACGACTTAGATCGGTAACACAGCGCTGTTTTGTATATTTATAAACCTTTGCATAGTTTTATTTATATTACACCATCACTTGCAAAATCCAAATAATGAAGAAGAAAAAAGGCCAAGAATTAGGACATGTAGCGAATCTATAAATAAAGGAATTTACAGCAATATATATTGTGCCATATACTTTAATTTTATTTCGTTATTTTATTTTCAAGTGATTGTGTGTGTGTGGACGTGACATTGAATAACTGATAAGAATATGACCATGGCATGGGTCTCCAGATATTTTTCAATACAAATACAAATACTTAACTTTATTTATTCAGCCTTGTTTACAATAAATACCAAATCACCACTTGTTTCAGTCTCATCTGTCTGACAGCTCCCAGTGTGCCTGTGGGGATGCAATTGAAAATAATTTCCATTATTTTTATGTTTGTCCATTGTTCATTAGACACAGAATACAACTTTTTAATTCTCTAAGAAAGTTTCAAGATGTTTTAAATTTGGATATATTATTGAAAGGCTCACCAATCCTTACTGTAGAGGAGAATACTGAGATATTCGATGCTGTTCATCATTTCATTACTGGTAGTAGAAGATTCACATGATTCAATAAATTTTCTGCTTCTTTTTCTCTGTATTCAATTTGGTTATATAACATTGAAAAGTCTTCCCATATATAGCTCCAAAACTTTATTTTTTTCAGTTTAATTAATAGCTGTACATCTTTCAATTATTCATCTCTCTNCCCCCCCCCCTTTTTCCCAATTTGTACTTGCTTATCTCAATCACTATTTTGTTTAGATATTTCCCCCCTTATTTACTTATTGTCTCTTCTTCCTATATTGCTCCCAAATTTCCTTTATTCAATTATAAATATATATACTGAAAAAGAGTTAATTCATATTGATATGGTGGACCTCACTTAATTAGTGATTTTTATTTCATAATTTCAGTTTACATGTTCAATGTTGTATATATTGTGTGTTAAATGTAAGTTCAGTCTATCCATCATGCTATGCCAATTCATCATTATTAATATTATAAATGATAACAGCTTAAATATAAAGCCATTTGGCTATTCCAAATTATATACCTATTAACAAGGTAAGAAAAAAGAAAAAAAAGTTTTTTTTTTTTTTGGGGTTATGATTCTGCCATTACTATACATGTGTTTATGCTTGGTAATTAAGATGAATTGCATGTATACATGATGGGTAGATTGCTCTATGTCTTATGTAAATTGTTTTCTAATTGTTCCATCTTGTTGGAGAGGATTTGTATAGGCATAGCCTGTTGTCCAATCCTATTGATTTATCAATAAAATATTTGAAATAAAACTAAAATACCAAAGGCCCGGGTGGCTCAATGATCGTTATGTAGTTGGTGATTTGATTTAATTTGATTTTTGGTGTTTAACGCCACTTTCAACAATATTTCAGCTATATCATGGCGACCAGTTTTAGTGGTGGAGGAAGCCAGAGTCAAATCAAATAAAATCCCCCCAAACATTAAATATCGAAATACTACATGTCACTAAAATATCAAACATGTTTTAGGTGAATAAAATAATGAATCAGAATGTTTATTTTCTTAAGCATTTAAGTTTATTGGAAGTGAAAAAAAATTGCGGCTAATCCGCTATGATTATAAAGCGAACTTGGGAGATCGATGTCCATTTTTAATGAATATTTTGTAAAATGTAGTCAATTATTGATAATTGGTCACAAATGAAATTACTGACTTAACATTACTGCATTCTGCTCTTTTACTATCAAAGTATGATAATCCAACAAATCTTTTAACAAACCTTTGATAATTTTAGAGCCTCTGCCCATGGATGTTTTATTCAATGTAGCCATTGATCCATATATGAATATATCTTGTGATTATAAAAATTAGTTTCGATGGAGATACAAATGGGAAAAAAATTAGACTATGTTTAAAATCTTGAAATAAAATTTTGTACTCAAGTCTTATATTATGCATCAAACTTTGGCAGCGTTCAGCACTTTATTTATTAAACTGAACTATATTGGTAATGACACAGTATCTAGGATGCAGGCTATGTTGGAACCCCCCTTTTAAAAAATTCTGGATCTGCCTCCCTGAATATCTCCTCTTATTGGAATATGCTCAATGATCCCCCAGAATTCCCTTAATACTAAAATTGTTGCTACGATTACGAAAATCTATGTAAGGACAGTCAGAACATTCTTATAATCATTCATTGTATTGTTGCATCATAGAAAAAGATTCACAATCACAATTATCATGTTTTCTTCAGCAAAACTTTGTGTAAAGTGATTTTTGTCTGACTATTGAACTGTTGAATCAACGAACCATTGGACTATCAGACTGTCCGACAAACAGACTGCTGGATTAACAGACCGTTTGAGTCTCGGAGAGTTGGATTACATCATCTTCTCTAGCCAAGGGTTACGATCTGCTCTACTCATCTTCACCCTTGGCATCATTAGACGGATTTTCGAGGTCACACAGTGACAGTTTATATGTAATGCAGCTAGTGGTAGCAGCAACCAATCAGAACGCACTTTACAACGTGCCAACAAAGACATCTTTTCCATCTATAATAGCAGTTATAGATTTGCTCTGATTGTCTGTCAATGAGTTTATATTAAATTTTGCACAAATCTTCGCTTGAAAATCAGCCATATTATAATCTCGAGTCAATTTTCAGGGCATTCAAACGAAAGGAAATGAAAGCTTCACATCGATTGGCTGAAAATGACATCATTACAAGGGGCGTAACTGTCAAAATCCAGCAGGTGGCAGTGCGCGGGAATTACGAAAATCAGTCTAATGATGCCAAGGGTGAAGATGAGTAGAGTGGACCGTAACCCTTGGCTAGCGAAGATGGGATTACATATGCATCACCAAATCCCCCAATTAACATTGTTATAGGCATATGCCTACAGGCCCTGAATTTGCCAACCGCATCGGTGGTGTTATGGTTTTGCATGCTTGCCTTGAGTGCAGTAGATCTTGGGTTTGAGCCCCGATCACGTCAAACCAATGACTATAAAAATGTTATTTGTTGCTTTTACGCTAAGCACGCAGCATTAAGGACAAAGAGCAAAGAATGGTTGGCTCGGAATCAGGATAATGTGTCTGTGTTGGCCGACATGTCTACTGTGGACTGTTGTATCAGTGAGTTAGTACTATAAAAATGCAAAGTTCTAAGTGTGTTGGTCTAGTACATCTACAAAGCAGACCTCATCATCATCTCATTGAAAATTAACTTGTTCTCACAAATAGCTGAAAAATTGCTGAATTGGATTTAAACAACAATCACTTACTTGCCCCTACTGGCCCTAGGCCTAATTTGCATAATAAACCTGTTTTGTTATTACATGTATTGTGAAGGTGTTGATTACATATTTTAAGGGTAAATTAACAAAATAATAACATAGCAAAGAAGGACTCGTATATCAGTCAAGGAAACTACTGGAACATGTAATAAATTCATACCACAGTTTTTCGAGTTAAACGTTTAACTCAGAAAACCTTGATATACATCATTTGTTATATGAAGCCATGCAATATTACATCTAGGTCGCTGATTATTGCACGGCTCTCTGACAGGAATAAAGCTACAGCCCAAAAATGCTAATATAAAATGGAGACCATTATGTTTTGTTATGAGTGAGTGACAAGACATTTATTGCTTTCCGTTAACTATGATAATTATGTTTTGACATGAGGTGAAATAAATTAGGCTATAAATAATGTCATAAGGGGGATAACTAACACAATCTAACAGATGGCAGTGCAGGAGCATTATGAAGATAGTTACAGCTAACATGGCCCAGGTTGGAGATATGGGGATGGACAGTAGCATGGCTAGCGAAGATGCCTAACATCTTGTATACAGGAAAACTTTGTCAGATATTTAATGACACAGCATTGCCTCTTAATATCGGCTAATTAGGCTTTTTTTTAGACGTGTTTCGATTTTTATATATACCTTGTCACTGGTTTTGACTGAATTTTCATGCTTTATGCCTATTTTTATTAGAAGTGGGACAATTTTCATGAAATTGTCAGTGTTTCATCTTTCAGTTCCTGAACAAAGCGTAATGAGCATAACTCATATTCTACTTTAGTGTGAAACGACCCCTACCCTGCAGTTGAGCATTTCCCTTCTGCATCTGTCGATAAAAAGCTAAATATGGGCATCTTTATCATTCTGATGTCATTTGGTGTATATGATTTAATTATCCCAGATGCTAGGCTTTCAAAAAAAAACCAAGATACAATATGAGTGAATGTAATCTTACAAATAGCAATATGTCTTGTCATGATATGGCTGAAAAATGGTTAACTTGGTGTTAAACAACAATTACAAGCTCTTCTGTTCAAGTTGATGTCTAGATAACACCATCACATTGATTTTTTTTCTCTGAGTTTATTTTGCTTACAGTGGGATATATAAGCTAAACAAGGGATATTTTGGTGGAGAAAAAAAGATATTGTAAAAGTAAAATATAGGATAATTTGGCATAAGATTTAAAGGATATTTTAACAAAATTCTAGAATATGTTGTATTAAAAGATATTTTGGCTAAAATTGTTCCGAAAATTAAATACCTCAGAGCACCTGTTCAGTTATCCAGACTGACGAAGTCTTTTTCTAATTCAGATTAAAATGAACAATATCTATTTGCATGTATTTAACAATATTTTCAAGTCTGCTCTGCATGTCTGGTATATCCAATAAGTTCTGATATTATAATATTTGGTCAGATCTTGACTTCCTTTTCGTTATTGTGTTGTTACCATCATGATTATGTACAAGATTAATTTGTCTCAGTAAAATAAGCTTGGCTGGACCAATATTTCTATTTTAAGAATTGAATGACTATCTTTCAAGGTGGCTGAACCCATTATTTAAAACTGGATACAAAAGAAGACTGGAGGTGGATGATATGTACAATGTCTGTGAACAGGACTCGTCAGATAACCTTGGAGACAGATTAGAAAGGTATATTACTATTTGTATACAGATCAGGAAGTTAGTATATTTGTTTGTTTATTTGTTTTATGGTGTTTAATGCCACTTTCAACAATATATCAGTTATATTGTGGCGGTCAGTTTTATTGGAGGAAACCGGAGGACCCGGGAAAAACCACTGACGTGGTGCAAGTCACTGACAAACTTTATCATATAATGTTGTACACCTCGCCCTGATTGAGATTCAAACTCACGTCAGTGGCGATAGCCACTGATTGCATAGGTAGTTGTAAATCCAACTCCAAAACGATCATGGCTATGACAGCCCCTGTAGTATATTTGAGGGTTAAGACGTGGTGTCTGTTGACTGATAAGATCAAACATGGGAGTCATTTAATATGAGAGTAAATCCAAGTTTAATTCTTTATCACCAGATTCTAATACTGTAAATTCAGAAATTATTGCATGCATTTATTATTGTGATTCCTCAACTGCAGACAAAAATGCGAGGTTTAATTATTGCGACGCGCCAAGATAAAAAAAAATCGATGTAAATTTTTCTTTGAACGTGCGTTTTCGTTTTTGTATTTGTGTCGTTAATCCCCTTGCAAGCCACGTGTCATGTTTACCTTTAATTAAAGTGGATACACATTTCCCTTTGTACACACACGTGAATGAGAATCTAGAAAGGTTTTCACATGTTGGTAATATATTATCGATCAAAGCGTGCTTTTGGGGTTCTAGAAACTTTTGTAACAGGTGAAATTTAGTCACGTGCTGAGTCGACAGTAATTGAACATCCAAAGTTTCCAAAATTTCAAAGAAAGATCAATTGAAGTGTACCAAATAATATTGCATCTAGCCTCTTTAAAAATAAAATAAAATAAAAATCGGGCATTTATTAACTCAGTTTTTATATAATTAGATCGATGAGAAACTAAAATATTTTTGATCTAGCCTTACGACGAAAAAACACGAAAAAACATCGAATGAAACTGACAAGTCATTATTTTGCAAAACATTGAAACACAGATGTTTAAATACACACTCTTTATTTTGTCCTTAGACATATTTACACAGGAAATTGTAATCAAAATAATCAATAAACATGCACACGCTTCACTGCTTCCTAGGTGTCAGTAATCTAGAACATGCACCTGTCGATCTTACCTGTGTAAGAAAAGGGAGATAACTCAAACAGAAACTGGACAAGAAAAAGAGCATTAAAAATGCGAGGTTTAATTATTGCGATTGCCGACCAGTCGTATTTTTCGCAATGATAAAAACATCGCATTCATTTCTGAATTTACATTAATCAAATACATATAGGAAATTAGGACAATGTCATTTTCTCACATTTTCTGTCATACACAGACATTTGGCATTAGGAAGATCAACTCCGGTATAAGTGTTTTTTTTTCGCAAGAGTCAAATTTCACGATTTTCTTCCAAATTAGTGTTTTATGTTCCCTCATGAAATAAGTACTGGTACACTTAATATGGAAAATATAGAAAGCCCTGTTTGATTATGTAATGTACATGTATTTGTTTCTTGTTGCAGCTTTTATATGTGACTGATTAAAGTTAAATTATGTACAAAAAAAAGATAATGCCCTTGTATTTCTAATGCAATATATTCTTTTGCAAACTGCCACTATGATGTTATGGTTAGCGTGTTGACTATATATCGTCGTATACCAATTCTCAATAGCGGGGGGCCCGGGTGGCTCAATGAGTTAGGTCGCTGGATCTAACAACTCATACAAGCCTATCACCAATACGGCATGGGTTCGCGCCCGGCTTTGTAAATTACAAAAAAGGGTGCACTCGACTCGCAACCACAAGTGATAAAGTTTACCAGTTGCTTGCCCATGGTTGGTGGTTCTCTCCGGGTACTCCGGCTTCCTCCACCTCTAAAAGTGGTCGCCATGATATAGCTGAAATATTGTTGAAAGTGGTGTTAAACACCAAAAATCAAATCAATCAAATCTCAATAGCGGCAAACCAAAGAATATAAAATTGGTATTTTCTACTTCTGCGCTAAGCACACATTCTTGATGAGTACAGGCATGACAAGTAAAGACTGACTAGGAGTCGGGAGCAACATGTCTACCTATGGACTGTTGTTCAAGTGAAGTAGCACTATAAAAATCAAACTCAGTGTGTTGTTCTAGTATCAAACAAATATCATCATGATCATCTCATCAAAAGGTAACTTATTATCGCCATGATATGGCTGAAAAATTGTTCACTCTCATATTTCTTTTGCAGGGAATGGAAGAAAGAAATGCAGAAGAAGGAAGCTGGTGGGAACCCAAGTTTATTAAAATGTTTGATAAGAATGTTTGGTGTTAAATACTGTTTACTAGGCATGATAGTGTTTATTGAGGTAGGTTTATAATGTTTGTTAGGTATGATATTGTTTATTGAGGTAGATTAGCTATTTTTTTTTTAAGGTGTGATAGTGTTTATTAAGGTAGATTAGCTACTGTTTATTAGGTGTGATAGTGTTTATTGAGGTAGTTTAGGACCAATCTGGTAGACTATTACATGTGATGGTGTTTATTTAGGTAGGTTATTATCAGTCTGGTAGACTATTAAGTGCAATAGTGTTTATTGAGGTAGGTTATTATCAATCTGGTAGCATATTACTGTTAGGTGTGATAGTGTTTATTGAGGTAGGTTAGCACCAGTCTGGTAGACTATTATGTATGGTAGTGTTTATTGAAGCATGTTAGCTATTGTTTGTTAGGTGTGATAGTGTTTATTGAGGTAGATTAGCTACTGTTTGTCAGATGTGATGGTGTTTATTGAGGTAAGTTTAATGCTGTTTGTTAGGTGTGATAGTGTTTATTGTGGTAGATAAACTATTGTTTATTAGGTGTGATAGTGTTTATTGAGGTAAGTTTAATGCTGTTTGTTAGGTGTGATAGTGTTTATTGAGGTAGGTTAACTACTGGTAGTTAGGTGTGATAGTGTTTATTATACCCCCACTCGTAGAGAGGGGGCTATATTGCAATCACCTTGTCCGTCCGTTCACACTTTCGTAACAGCGTCCGTCCGTCCGTTCACACTTTCGTAACAGCGTCCGTCCGTCCGTTCACACTTTTGTAACAGCGTCCGTCCGTCCGTTCACACTTTCGTAACAGATATCTCAGCTTCTACTGGCAGAAATGATTTTATATTTGATATATGGCTTTGGCATGGTGACTTGTACCATGTCTCCCCTTTCCAGGTTTACCGCACATCTACTTCCTGTTTACTGTGCGACTTACAAAGGAACGAGTGGGGGTATTCTTAGCACGACGTAGCGTGCAACATCTTGTTGAGGTAGGTTGAAAACTGTTTTTTAGGTGTGATAGTGTTTATTGAGGCAGATTAGCATCAGTCTGGTAGGTAATAACTGTGATTGAAATTGAGATTGAAATTCAGGTCCGGGCTTGAGACAGGAACAAAAATGTGACAGGGTTAAAACAGTTAATGGAATTGTGAATAAGCTGGAATCCTGTATAAACTGAACTAAGCATAAAGTTCTAATAAAGGAATTATTTGTTAATTTAAACCTGTATAAACCAAACTCCATTATATTCAAAATACAAGTGTTGGTCCCAAGTCTTTCGACAGGTTTCATTGTATTTAAAAATGTACATGTATAAATATTTTGTAGGAAGGGACAAAAATAGCTCAGCCACTATTACTTGGACAATTAATCCGTTATTTTACACCAAATTCTACCATGTGTAGTACTGAAGCATATATGTATGCCATGGGTGTATCTCTGTGTGCTGTTGTCTTAGCCGTATTTCATCATCCATACTTTTTTGGGGTTCAGCGGATCGGGATGCAGTTACGTGTGGCTTGCTGTTCATTATTATATAGAAAGGTAATCGTAAGCTAATCTTCATATAGCTAGCCAAATCTATAGGAGATCTTTATATCACTTTGTAGCTGTTATCTAATCTTTTATTTATTTAGAATTAAATCATGCGTTGAATTGCCTTCGTAGTTTTGATACGAGTTATTTATTTTTTATATTCGGAATGCAAGAGTAACTACAGTCAAACCTGTCTTATGTGACCTTCCAAGGGAACAGTGAAATATGGTCACATAAGACAGGTGGTCACTTAATACAGGTTTAATTGATATGAAATGCACTGTGAAGGGAAATAAAATTAAGGTCACATAATACAAGTTATTGCTTAATAGAGGTGGTCGCTAAAGCAGGATTGTCTGTAACTTAATAGAGGTGATCACTAAATCAGGCTTGACTGTAACTTAATAGAGGTGATCACTAAAGCAGGATTGTCTGTAACTTAATAGAGGTGGTCACTAAAGCAGGATTGTCTGTAACTTAATAGAGGTGATCACTAAAGCAGGCTTGACTGTAACTTAATAGAGGTGATCACTAAAGCAGACTTGACTGTAACTTAATAGAGGTGATCACTAAAGCAGGATTGTCTGTAACTTAATAGAGGTGATCACTAAAGCAGGCTTGACTGTACATGTATAAAATTTATTAAATATATTGTTTATTTGTCAGAAGCTGAACTATTGTGGTGACATTGGTACAATGACATATTAATGAAATAAACATTTTTATTGCTGTGTGAAATATTGGTTTTTATTTCACTTGGCAGTCTCAGTAATTTATGTCCAACAACGTAATAAATGTAAGTTATTCTCTTATCAAATTAAGGTGTTAGGTTTATCATGTTTTATGCCACTTTCAACAATATTTCAGTTATTCGTGGCGGTAAGTTTTATTGATGGAAGAAGCTGGAGTACCCTGAGAAAACCACCGACCTGACGGAAAGTTGCTGACAAAGTTTATCACATAATGTTGTATTGAGTACATCTCGCCATGGATGGGATTCAAACTCACCACATTAATGGTGATAGGCACTGATTACAGAGGTAGTCATAAATCCAACTACCATACGATCTCGACCATGACAGCCCTGTTTTCTATCTAATAAAAAATATACAGGGAATACAAATGGGTAGTTATAAATCCAACTACCATACGACTATGACCATGTCAGCCCCATTACCTATCAAATAAAAAATATACAGAGAATACAATGCACCTTTGTGATGTAATGGTTAGCTTATGCTCTCCTTAAATCTGGAAGATTTATTATGTTTATGTTTCAATCATTCTTGATAATTTGTTTAATTGATTATTTTTTTTGTTACAGACATTACGACTCAGTAATAGAGCCCTAGGACAGACAACCACAGGACAAATAGTAAACCTCATGTCTAACGATGTCAACAGATTTGACACAGTGAGAACTTACAACTTTAGCAGTGATAGGCTATGATTGCATGGGCTGATTAAAATCTATCTACCATTAAATCACTGTGATGATAGCTCTCTGTAAATCAGAAACTATTATACATTCTGGTGGCCATATTAGATTTGATAAGAACCTAAGGCAGAAGAAGAATCTGTTTGAAGACCACCCATGGGTTCTTCTTTAAGTTTTGATCGACTCCAATATGGCCACAGAGCATAGTAGATTTTGATTTACTGAAATATTAAAAATAAAATCGTGAAAATCATCATAGATGAATAAGTCAATCTCTGGGTTAGATTGAATGAAAGTATTATATTGCTAATTGTCCTGTTTTTCCAAATTGTGGAAGCCCAGCATTATACATAGTAACTCTTTTTTATTAAAAACAAAACAAAACCAAATAACCGCATCGTTGATGTAATGGTTAGCGTGTTTGTCTCGAGTGCGGTAGATCGTGTGTTCGAGCCCTGGTCGGGCCATACCAAAGACTATAAAATTGGTATTTGTTGCTTCTCCGCTAAGTACACAGCATTAACGAGTAAGAGCAATAAACTGGTTGGCTCAGAATGTCTAACTGCGGACTGTTGTTTCAGTGAGCTATACACTATATACAAATCCAACTAAGCATGTTGGTCTAGTACAAAGTGGACTTCATCATCATCTCATTGAAAATTAACTTTAATATTGCTGAAAAATTGCTGAGTTGGTATTAAAACAACAATCACTCACTCAATCACTTTCATTAAAATTTTCAAAAAATGTATCTTAAATATATATTATACTAATTTCATAGATGTAGTCAGTAGCTGATTTTACCATATATTTTTTTTCTTTTTACATAACTTCTACACAGAAATATTGTACTTCTTTTATACCATACTCTAAATTTATTTTTTTTCCAACAGGCAGCTATTTTTTTACATTATTTATGGGTTGGACCAGCACAGGCCATACCAGTTCTTATTATATTATGGCATGAACTAGGACCGTCTGCAATGGCTGGATTTGGTGTCCTTCTGTTATTAGTTCCTGTTCAGAGCTGGATGGGAAAACTTTTCTCAAAATTCAGGTATGTAATTAGACTTTAGAATTATGTCAGGGTTTTAAGTTTTACATAACTTCACAAAACCTGTGAGAATGTACTACAGTAAAACCTGTCATCAGAGACTGGTCTTTAAAGGCAGGTAGTCTCTCAGAAGAGATTTATTCTAAACAGTAAATGAAGAACTATGACATTTTCAAGTGGTATCACTAAAGAGGATGATCACTCATTGGAATGGTCTGTCAAAACCAGTATTCATTGTTCTAGCTAAAAAAAAATGCTTCTTTTGGCAGATTTTGATACATGCAAGAAACATCCACGTGTATGTCTAACATTTAACTCCATGAATTGGATCAGCATTTATCACCATTTAATCACTTACTTATATCAATGGTTAATAACAGCTTCTGATTGGCTGAATTGTAAATTTCTACAAGTCATGTGACTGGTAGAATTGTTACTTTAAACATATTTTATTGTTCAAAAAGACAAAAGGATTAGACACAAGTTAAGCAACGTAGACAATCTTCTCCTGGAATTGTTTCATATCCATAGTGAATAATAATTTAATTATGAAATACCAATATTTGTTTATGCCAATTTAGGTTAGGGTTATGGTGTTTAACACCACTTTCAACAATAGTTCAGTTATATCATGGTGGTCAGTTCTATTGGTGGAGGAAACCGAAGGACCCGAAGAAAACCATTGACCTGCCGCAAGTCACTGACACACTTTATCACATAATGTTGTATCGAGTACACCTCACCATGAGTGGCATTTGAACTCACAACTTCAGTGGTGATAGACACTGATTGCATAGGTAGTTGTAGTTGTAAATCCAACTACCATAAGATCACGGCTATGATGGCCACCTTGTCCCAACGAGGTCCAGTTTAGACAGGTTTAGCTATATTATTATTAGCTACTAGTTTATAATATTAACCATTACCCATTACTGTTTAAATTTACGAAATATAAAACTACATTTAAAAATAAAAAATATATACAGTGAGCACTGTCTAAATTGAACCTTCCTCAGGACCTGCTATTGTGTGCGAAATAGAAAGATGTCCAGTGTATAGGTTAATTTAATAAAGATTCCCTGCGTTGGGACTTTATTTTAAGTTCAGTTTATACAAGATTCTGGTTTATTCATGGTTGTGATTTTAAGACAGGTTTTACTATATATTAAAAAATAATTTTTTAGACACAAAACAGCTATACATACAGATGAAAGAGTTAAAGTTATGAATGAAATCATATCAGGGATGAGAGTCATCAAAATGTATTGCTGGGAAAAACCCTTCGGTCAACTTGTAAAAAAGATACGAAAGTAAGTAATATTTCATTTTGTTCTGTACAGTTGAACTCTGACCTTTAACAAATCACTGTCTGTAGAGGTCACCCATTTTACATCTTTGTGAGTGAAAAAGTCATCTAAAGATTGAACGACAGAAGGTGATTTTTTTTTTTATCTTTGTTGCTTCTCAGCAAAGCACTGAGCATTAAGGAGTAAGAACACAGACTGGTTGCCTTGGAATCAGGATAATAGGTCTAATTGGAGTGACATGTCTACACACAATTATTTGTGGGCTAGCACTATAAAGATCCACCTAAGCATACTGGCCATGATATAGCTGAAAACCTACTCACTCATGATCAGAAGTGTAAGAAAGTTAGAATTTGATTGAATCCATAACTGGAGATGAATGATCATATGATTGGCTCTTGTTTTTATGTGCATCAGAAATCCAAGATGGCTACCACCACTAGGAAATATTAAACATAGAACCCTAAGTTAGATATATTTAAAACAACTTCTCTGAAACTAGTGAAACCACTTTAACAGAAATTGTTGAGGCATGTTCCTTAGATGATCCTTTTCAAAATGCCATCTTTGGGTGGATTTGGAATACAAAATGGCCATCATTGCAGGACATAGTTTAATATAGCAGCACATGAGAAAAATGCACAATAGCCACCATTGCACAACATAGTTTAAAATAGCAGCCTAGGAGAAAAAATATATAAAATATATATAAAATACACACCTGTTTGAATACTATACTGAGCATAAATGATCATTGCAACCAGGTGATACAGGCTGAGATGAGATGAGATGAGAGGTAAGCTGGATGAGATGAGTGATACAAGCACAGGGGAGCCTCATGTTTAATATATTGATTACATTGCATTAATTGCATTTAGTATAGAAAAAATCTTGGCATCATTTACTTATACTGTAATTCATGCATGTCTGTAGAAATTCAACATATCTAAATATAGTCTGCTATTTACCAGATTTTTTGGTAATATTTTTTTTTGAGTATTAGAGGGAGATGTGGCTTCTCTTTCACAGTGATGACATGTGGGAAACATCAGAGAGAGGTAAGGCATCCACAGAGAGAAGTGTGGAGACTTCTGGTAGTAATTAATTGTTTTCAATCAAAATCTTGTTTTATGACCTCTTTAAACTTACCTTCCACAAATTTTAATTAATTGTTTTAAATCAGTCAGAATTTGTTGATTTTTATATTCCTGTTTTGGGGTTCAATTTTTTAAAAGATATGTATTCAATGCCAAAAATGCATTTTTTTTTTGGTACTGCTTATACATGGGAATAAAAATTTGCTACTATAAAGTTCAAAGGTATTCGCTAGTTTTTAATTTCGCAAGTGTGTTCACGTTAAAAAAAAATCAACATTTCAAATGAGGGTATTTCTACTCGGGTATATAGTGAAAATAAAACCCCAGCGTAAAATAACTACTTATACAGTAATTTATCTCTTATACAATTTAGAATGTAAGCAAACTCTTCACTGTTTTAAAAATCAAAGTACTTTTAACCTACAACCACAAAAATGTAATAACTTGTAATGCTTTCATCTGCATCAGTAAGATGTTTCCACCGATGTGCTCAAAGATCCAACCAAAAACTCAATTCTGTAATATTACGTATTTCTCTAGCCCGAACAATGTTGTCAATTCTTTCTTTCATATTGGAAAATATACTCAAGAAATCAGTTATTGTTTTTTTTTACATAATCAGGACTTTTATGTTATAGTATATAAATGTTTATTAAATAAATACAATATTTGTTAATATATACACCTGTCAGTACAGGTAAACGCACATCAATCGTTAACATAAAGGTGAGTAACATGAAATACCAATCAGAACTAGCATGTGAATCATGAAATCAGAAGCACAAATACATTTCAACCAATATTGAGAAGATCACATACAAAAAATATGTTTAAAACTAAAGCTTTATTCAAAAAACTGTTTGTGAAAAAAGCTTTCTTAAAAAAAATGTTTGTGATAAAAACTTTCTTAAACAAAAACTGTTTGTGATAAAATTTTCCTGTGAAAAAACGTTCCTAAAAAAAAACTGTTTGTGATAAAAGCGTTCTTAAAAAAAAACTGTTTGTGTAAAAAAGCTTTCTTAAAAAAAAACTGTAAAAAGCTTTCTTAAAAAAAGACTGTTTGGGCAAAAACCTTTCTTAAAAAAAATTGTTTTTAAAAATAGTGTTTACAGTGTTTGAAACAATCAACATTTCCTCTTACACCATCCACCATACATCCTAGTCACCCATCCACCATACATCCTAGTCACCCATCCACCATACATCCTAGTCACCCACCCACCATACATCCTAGTCACCCATCCACCATACATCCTAGTCACCCATCCACCATACATCCTAGTCACCCATCCACCATACATCCTAGTCACCCATCCACCATACATCCTAGTCACCCATCCACCATACATCCTAGTCACCCATCCACCATACTATTTCCACATACACCATACATCTAAGTCACACCATCCACCATACATCCTAGTCCTAAAGATTGATTTACTCTCTGCTTTTAAGAACCACACAATCAAGATGTTGATTTTCAGTAGCTGTTGTAAGTTGTCTTTTAAGAACCACACAATCAAGATGTTGTTTTTCAGTAGCTGTTGTAAGTTGTCTTTTAAGAACCACACAATCAAGATGTTGTTTTTCAGTAGCTGTTGTAAGTTGTCTTTTACAAGTATTATTATTCTTTAGGGAGAGGAAATAATCTTGGAAGTAGATATAAATACGGGAAATAAAGTGACATTCTCTAAACACACTTTCAGCACTAAGGACGAGCTGTGTATTTGATATGTCCCACATAACCAGGGGATATTCGTTTGTGAGGTGTAGTACCCAGCATAGAGAAACTAGGTCTTATTTACATAGCCTGGAGTTTCTACAGAAGTTCATTTGATCTGTATGGTGAGATACAGTCAATTCAACATTATGTTGATAAGTTTATAAGTCACTTATGACAGGTTGGTGATTTTCTCTGAGTACTGCAGTTTCCTCAGCCAAAAAAAAAAAACGCCTCCACGGCATTACTACAATATTGTTTAAAGTGGTGTTAAATGCACATATCCCATAGTCCCCTTTTACAAGGCCACCCTTCTGCAATGAAAAAGTGGCCTCATAAGAGAGGTGGCTTCTCATAAGAGAGGTGGCTTCTCATCTCATAAGGGAGGTGGCTTCTCATAAGAGAGGTGGCTTCTCATAAGAGAGGTGGGTTCTCATAAGAGAGGTGGCTTCTCATAAGAGAGGTGGCTTCTCATAAGAGAGGTGGCTTCTCATAAGGGGAAGGACCAATTTGTAATATTTACTATCTCAGTGCATCTGATATCTGGCCTGTCAAGAGTGGCAGTCTTTGGTGGGAGTGGCCTTATGTAAAAGGCACTACTGTAGTTGCTGAAAGAGGAAAGGGCTTATGGTTTGAAGAAATGCAATAATTGTTATGCTTTAGAACATGAGGTCAATGCTATTTATACTGATATTTCATTATACTGTATGTCACTTTCTTATCATGTTTGATCATGTATATTTTCAAATTCAAGTATTATGTTTAAATTTCTAACAGTAAATATGATGTTTTATTGCACATTTCAGCCAAGAAGTAAAACGAGTCAAGTCAAGTTCTTATGTAAGGGGTTTAATTCTTGGACCTTTCTTTGTCTCTGCAAAGTTGATAGTGTTTTTAACCTTTGTAACCTATGTTATGGTTGGAGGTCAGTTGACGGCTGAGAAGGTCTTCGTCACAGTAACTTTGTACCAGGCAATCCGTCTATCCATGACACTTTTCATCCCTTTTGCCGTCCAGTTTGGTTCAGAGACAGTGGTTACTATTAACAGATTAAAGGTTCGTCTCTTGTTAGGTTAGATTTTATGTTTTATACGACTGCAAAAATTGAGCAGTCATATTATGTAATGAGTCTGTCATCGTCAGTCTGTTAGACACAATGATTTTCCTGCAATAATTTTTGTTGTAGTTGACTTATCTATCTGAAATTGTAACACAGTGATCATTGACACAGACTCTAGTTTGATATTAATTTTGGGAATTGTAGATTTTCATGTTTCTAAACAAGAGGCTTCAAAGTGTTAAAAAGGGTGTTTTCAGTTTTTTGTATGTGGAGGGTTTATTGTTTATCATAGTTTGATAAAGTTTTTTAATGGGTTCCATAGGAACATCCCTTTCGGAAAAATACATATCGTTAGAATGTAACTATTACTGTTTTTAATATAAAAGGGGCCAAAAAGAGGGAAATTTCATAATACTGTTTCCAGTACACTACTGTGTCAGGCTCATTACTCTGATTTTCTCCCCCAATAAAACTGACCGCCACGATATAACTGAAATATTGTTAAAAGTGGCATTAAACACCATAACACTAACCCTAGCAAACTACTACTCATTAGGAGTCACATGAAGTTGTCTTTTTATGTACAAAGAGCATGACATTATTTATACATGACACTCATTTACATTCCTGTCCTCAGGGCAAGTTGTGTTTTTTATATATTTTCTTGCACAACTAGTGGACACCTCTTTTAGAGGAGTTGTACCCTGCAGTGTAGCAACTAAATCCCCTTTCTATATCAAGAGGTATGTTGAGCCACGCTGGCCCTAAATTAATTTGGATTGATATTTGTTGTAAGATATACCACACTGAATAATAATAAGGTGGGTATCTCGTGTGAAATCTTTTTTTTAGCTCATCTGGCCTTTAGGCCATGTGAGCTATTGCCATCACTTTTCGTCCGTTGTCCGTCCGTCAACATTTCACATTTTAATCTTCTCCTCAGAAACTACGGTGTCAATTGCAACCAAACTTCCAAAATTGTGTCCGGTGATCCCAACTTCCAACCAAGATGACTGCCAAGCTAAAAATAGAAAAAGGGAGGGGATGGAATTTAAAGAAAATCTTCTCCTCTGAAACTAATGAGCCAATCTCAACCAAACTTTGCTGAAATGATCCTTGGATGGTCCCCTTCCAAAATTGTGTCCGGCATTTCAGACCTCCGATCAAGATGGCCACCACAGCCGAACTTAATTTAACATAGGACCATATAGGAAATTCCCATAAAAATCTTCTTGTCTGAAACCATTTGCTCAATAAGAACTAAATTTTGATGAAATAGTCATTGGATGGTTCTCTTCCAAAAATGTATCCAGCGGTTTGGCCCTTTGACCAAGATGGCCCCCACAACTGAACTTAGTTTAACATAGGACCCTATGGAAAATTCACATAAAAACCATCTTGTCTGAAACCAGTAGCTCAATTAGAACCAAACTTTGATGGAATAGTCATTGGATGGTCCTCTTCCAAAATTGTGTCCGGCAGTCATTCTCTCCCACCAAGATGGCCACCACAGTGCAGTTGCATTGTTATTGAAAGCAGCTTTAATCCAGGTGAGTGATTACACTCTCCTGGGTGCCTCTGGTTTTGATATGACGCTAAAAAGTTATACTGTCATATGATGATATGTGTGTATTTAGATACCTATAAAGTTTTATTTCTTCACAATAAAATAGGTTTATATATGACTGATATCTCTGAAATTTTAGCACAATGAATATAGTCACATGATAGAGGTTCAGATTGATTTTGGGGATTCTAGACCTACCCATTTCAAAACAAGAGGCCCAAAGGTGTAGAAATTGTCTTTTCATAAATTGTGGTACATTTATTTGTCCACAGCGACACTTGTTCTGATTTTTATATCTCTTTATATGCTGCCACAAGGCATAGCCTTTTATTTATTGTTTTCCCTGATTTCTATGTGCTTAAAACTGGAATTTAGATTTGTTTTGCATTTTTGATGAATGCTAAATATTATTATATACCATAGAATGGGATTATTTATAGAATGGGAATAATTATAGAATGGAATTATTTATAGAATTGGATTATTTATAGAATGGGCATGCAAAAGTATTAAAGATTGCTAATGAAATAATTTCTCCATGTAAAGATGTAAATACTAACTTATATTCTGTGGAATTTTACACATTATTATTATTTTTTTTAAAGTATTGATTTAAATCTATTTTATTCATCATAGGAAAGAAAGAAATGCACAGTTGAAGTTTTTTTATTTGAAAAGTGTTGAAGAAGGCAAGTTCTACCTGGGTGACCATATTCTTTGCCTTGCTCTCTACATACCATATTTCCTCACCTCGTCTGAAGTGTCGGCAAAGAGTATATTTATATCTATGATGTGTATAAAACTTCTCCATGAAGTATGGGTTGGTTGTGGTATGGAGGCTGTTGATGATATGTGTATATTGAAGGTTTTTTTAAATAGAATTCAGGTAAACAGAGATTACCTGCATGTTTTTTGATGGTTTATATCAGCTGAATAATATTAATTATAACTGAACTGAAATCTAATTACACATTAAGTGGATGTTTAGAAGAGTAAATTCTAACAGACGTTTATTCACTTTCTTTTTCTGTTTCATATTTTGGATGGAAACATTTTAAAATTGGACGAAGGAAATATATTTTACATCTCATATTCATGATTTCTAATATGTATTAACTAATAAAGGAAGTAAGAATTCACTTAAAAGATATTGACAAAAAAAAATGAAGAAAAAAAATCATTGCCAATTCAAAATGGCTGCTTGGGAAAATTATGTCTTCTGATTGGCTGTATTTCAAATCACTTCTTCACAGATATGTTGGAAATGCTACATCGAAGGAATGTTCCTTACATGTCCCAGGACATCTTTTCCCCTGGACATAGTTTTCTGCATTCGTATGAAAATTCATATTTTTATATTTTCTGAAACTGTTGGACTAAACGTCAGTAAATTTTGTAATTACATTCTATGGATTATCCTCCCTTGAATTACCCAAGATAAATATCAGAGCCAATTTCTCACCCCTTGGATAAAGTAGTCCATTTATTTAGGTGAAATAGATTATTTCATCTTGCCCAGGCTTCTGGGTAAGACAAGCTACACGAGTGTTTCTCGCAACATTGTTTCCCATTGCTGAAATAAATTCTGTCGCTTTATCAATACACATCTGTGTGTTGGCAGTATTTTAAATGTATTTCATAATAAAATGTATAAACTATATCCTTACATTCTACTACAACAATGATACATACTTATATAAATTTATTTGACTCACATTTCTCATTTCCCAGAAATAATTTTCTTAAAATTTGGTCAAAGGAAGGTAGTTTTTTATTTAGAAGTTGACAAAAGGTAAACAAACATTGACACGGTAGAAAGGGGTGAGAAAAAAAGTCTAAACACCATGAAAGGTGCAAGATCATAAAATCTTAGACACCCGGTGGTAAGATTTAAATTGTATCTGATGAGGATTCTCCCGGTGTTTAGACCCTATATATCTTTTCGTTACTCAAAACTACATGGGTAAGAACAAATGTTTGTTTCAAGAATATTCCATGGAAGGTTGTCTAATATATCTATTTCTGACAGTTTGAATTACAAGATGACTGTCAACGAGGGACATTCTAATATAACCTGAAAAATGTTTAAACTATGAAAATTATTTTTAAAGACCACTGAACTGTCTTAAATCGACCTAAATAGCAATTATTATTTGATGGTCGATGATTTGTAATGTTTGTGGTTTTTAAAATTTTATGTTGTAATATCCAAGATGACTACTGACATATAACAGAGTTTTATAAATTAAACTATAGGAAATTGTACAGATACTAATTACTCTTTGGCCACAAAAAAATACCAGTTAACAGCTAAGAAGGATCCAGACTTTTCGAAAAGTGGGGGCCTGCTCCATGTTTATGCTTGAAAAAGAGGGAGGGGAGAGACTAACAATTTGGCCAAAAAAACCTTTTAATTTCCCCAGGATCTTCCTATGACAGTAGATACACATAAAGTTCTCTAAAGATGAAGATGGATATATTACACTACATAGTAACAGTGAAAACTGTATAAACCAAACATCCTTAGAACACAACTTTTGTGTCCAGAATAGACAGGTGTTTGGTTTATACAGGTCAAATTAACAAGAATTCCTACTTTGGATGTTATATAAAGTTTGATGTATACAGGATTGTAGCTGTTTATTCAGGGTTTGGTTTAGACAGAATGGACTGTAGTCACTTTAACTGTACCGGTATTTTACAATCGTAATTATTCAGCTGAATATTCCAATCAATTATTATAAGTTGATGTTGTATAAATACTAATTGTAGTCTCTAGATGCTGTCCTTACAAAAGTGCTAACGGCAGTCAACATCAAGTACCAGATCTACTGCCAGATCTACATATAATTACAGCAGTAAAAAGGCTTTATATAAGTATGATACTGCAGTATGTTGTACACATATATTTTGTATTGCTAACTGTTAAACTAATATATTCTAGTACATTTACATTTTATAGTCTTGCACCACCTCCAGTGCACCAATATATATATATAAACAGTACAAATTGTGTGCTCACCCTTAACCCTAAATATTATATTTATATAAATGTGAATGTTTTAGAGTAAGAATCATAGGGGACGATCATGATTATTTCAGTCATTGTTTTACGAAGCTGTTTGTCAATTTGTGGGAATTATATGCATTCAACTACATGTATATGCAGGGGCGGATGCAAGGAGGGGTGCACCCGGCACGCTTCCCCCCTAAAATTGGAAAAAATGTGATTTTTTTGCGTAAAATCATGATTTTTCACACGAAATACCCAAAAATATTTCGCGCCTCCATCCGCTCGGCGCAATTTTTTTTAAGTGCATCCCCCCCTAACTTGATATCCTGGATCTGCCCCTGTATATGTTTCTTTTAATTACTTGAATTGAGACAAAAGACCAAGCTTAATGTGTCCAAATATCCATATGGTGCAGATCATAAATTCTGCCAGTATGATTTGATTGGCTGAGCCTCAAAACCCTATTGTTAAAAAACAAAGTTTATCTTGGTTTTATGATTAGTAATTCAAGATGGTCACGTGAAAGGACATTATTTATGTAGAACCGTTTGGGAAAACAAATGAATAAAAACTTGTTCTCAGAAACTATAATCTTGATTGAATCCACCTTGTTCTCAGAAACTACAATCTTGATTGAATCCAACTTGTTTTCAGAAACTACAATCTTGATTGAATCCAAATTGTTTTCAGAAACTACAATCTTGATTGAATCCAACTTGTTCTCAGAAACTGCAATCTTGATTGAATCCAACTTGTTCTCAGAAACTACAATCTTGATTGAATCCAACTTGTTCTCAGAAACTACAATCTTGATTGAATCCAACTTGTTCATGAATGATTATTGGATGGTCTCTTACTAAGTTTAGGTTTTATATATGGATGGATCAGAAATCCAAGATGACTGTCATGGCAGAAAAAAAATGAGGATTTTTTTTAATAAGAGGCCACTCTTCCTTGGCAAATTTACTCAGTCTTAGTTATTAGAAACCTAAAATTAAGTCATCATTTCAGAACCTATATTGAATTCCAGCATCTCAAATGGTTTAAGAAATGTTTCCAATATGTGGCTTGAGATTTTCTCTCCCAATATTCTCAGACCCAAAGCAACTTTAAACCCACACTTTACTTAAAGGGGAATTTGCGGTAGTGCCTACCAACATATTTTAGGGCAGAGCTTATCATCAAAAATTCCTGTTGATATGAACAGCATATTTATGAAACTGTATGTCACATAACCAACGTGACCTAAGGGTCACATGCCTCAGAAATTTGAATTTTTGAAGTGATTTTTGTAGTTTTTAGAATGATGAAGAATATTAATTTTTAATACAACTGAAAGTTTGGGAGGGAGGAATACTAGTAACCATACCTGTCAAATATTTTGCTCCAAAAGTAACTGTGAAACTGTGTATCATTGATTTTCCTCCTCGAGATAACCATGGCCAAAATAATGAAGAATCTGAAGGTTTGCTCCGCCCACAGCTATTTATACCCACGATCCCGGTTTAAGTGATAAAATAAGCATAGGAAAATAAACAGATAATTCATAACTAGTTGAACAATACAGTTATAATCAGAGCAAGTTTTGATTTTGTCATTCAAATACATTTAGATCTTGTTTTAGCAAATATTTTTGTTTCCTGTTACCACATTTTATTATTATGTCTCCTTTTTTCGGGGGGAGAAGGGGGGGAGACATATTATTTTCGTCATAGCTGTCTGTCCGTCCATCATAAAACTTTGAATGTACAACTCCTACATTTTAAATGGGATGTTCTCAAAACATTGCAAGCTTGTTTATTACCATATGAAGATTCTTATATCATTACGGCAGTTTGACCTATCAGGATGTTGTAAGATATATGTTAGTGAATCGCCAACCATAAAATGATAAAAAACCCAAAATGTATCCAATTTTAATTAGATTGATTGGTGTTTAATGCCAACTTATAGCCTGTTACGAAATCATAAAACACAATAGAAATTCATGTTTTTTTAACAAGTTTGATTGGATGATTTTTCTGATATTAAGCAATGATTTATTGGGTATTTAGAATTGGGAATTTTTTCTAGACTGTTAAAGTGTTGTTGACAGGAGGTAAGAAATTCCTACTGGTGTACAGTTAGGCAGTAATGACCTTGACAGTATGTTAGTTAGATTTAATTATGACTATGTTATTAGTGTCTATCACCACTAAATTTGTAAGACTGGTTCCTGCCCATTGCGAAGAATAACTGATGCAACTTAACATGTTAAAGTTTGTCAGTGACTTGAAACAGGATGGTACTACGTCATATGGAGAAAAAGAGGGGTTGAATTGGGGTTGGATCTGACTATAGAATAATGTAAGATCAATATTTTTTGCTGCACTAGAGGCTCAAATGATTTTTTATGCCCCCGCGACTATTAGTCGGGGGGCATATTGTTTTACCCCTGTCCGTCCGTCCGTTCGTCACACTATAGTATGCATAGTTTGTCCCGCTAACTCCTCCTACAGTTTTGGAGCTACAGCTTTAATATTTTGTAGGATGTTTATACACATAATGGAGGTGTGCATGTGCACAGGATTTTGATTTTCATCAAATATTCTCAAAATGACAGGTAGTTGGACTTTTTTCGTACTAGCTGCATAAAAGGAACATGGTTTATCTGGCTAACTCCTCCTACAGTTTTTGAGCTAGACCTTTTATATTTTGTAGACAGTTAGTACCAACACTGAAGGTGTGCATATTATATGGATTTTGATTTTCAACAATTTTTTACAAAATTATGCTTATATGAACTTAGCCACTGAAACCTGTTAACGTGTAAACAACGCTCCTTATACTTGCGGGTCACTCCGGGCACTCCGGCTTCCTCCGCCACAATATGGCTGAAATACTGCTGAAAATGGCGTTAAACCCCATTCAATCAATCAATCAATC
>MJUT01025523.1:39281-57512 GCA_002080005.1 Gigantidas platifrons
CAAAAACATGATCCAAAACAAACCATTCTAATCTGACAGTGTTGTGACAGACAAAAACATGATCCAAAACAAACCATTCTAATCTGACAGTGTTGTGGCAGACAAAAACATGATCCAAAACAAACCATTCTAATCTGACAGTGTTGTGGCAGACAAAAACATGATCCAAAACAAACCATTCTAATCTGACAGTGTTGTGGCAGACAAAAACATGATCCAAAACAAACCATTCTAATCTGACAGTGTTGTGACAGACAAAAACATGATCCAAAACAAACCATTCTAATCTGACAGTGTTGTGACAGACAAAAACATGATCCAAAACAAACCATTCTAATCTGACAGTGTTGTGACAGGCAAAAACATGGTCCAAAACAAACCATTCTAATCTGACAGTGTTGTGGCAGCCAAAAAACATGATCCAAAACAAACCATTCTAATCTGACAGTGTTGTGGCAGCCAAAATACATGATCCAACACAAACCATTCTAATCTGACAGTGTTGTGGCAGCCAAAAAACATGGTCCAAAACAAACCATTCTAATCTGACAGTGTTGTGGCAGCCAAAAAACATGGTCCAAAACAAACCATTCTAATCTGACAGTGTTGTGGCAGCCAAAAACATGATCCAAAACAAACCATTCTAATCTGACAGTGTTGTGGCAGCCAAAAAACATGGTTGGTTCTGATTATGATTAAGTGAAGCATTGAAAATCTTATGCTAAAGCTATTCTTCCTTTTGAACAGTATCAGTGGTGTATACTGCAATAGCTAGTGTGCTTGCCTTAAGTATTGTGTAAAATGTGGGTTCTAGCCATGGTTGGTTAAAACCAAAGACTATCTCTCCTGGCTAAGCTCACAGCATCAAGGAGTACGAGAAAATTTCTAATAATTTCTTTACTTGGTTACATTTTAAGCACATGTACAATGTTGTCTCTTAACCAGGTGAATGATTCCAGGTGTCCTGGTTCGGGTGGAGATGAAATCTGCAAAGGTCTCCTTTTGCTACCACTGGATTACGATATTTCTCCGACAGAAAACAAGAGCTTTAGAAATTGAAAAATTGAACTTTTGAGAATGGAGAAATATTGTAGTCCTCTTGTAGCAGAAGGAGAATCTGTTTCTTTAGAACTATATCTTTCAAAAATATCATTAAGTTGTTATTATACCCCCGCTCCACCAGAGGGGGGTATCCTGTTTTACCTCTGTCCATACTTCTGTCTGTCTGTCCTTCCGTCCGTCCCAAGATATTTTTCATCACATTTTTCTCAGCAACTATTGATGGCAGAAATCTGATATTTGGTCACAAGCTTCATATAGGTATGCCATATTGTGGGAACATTGAACATATATGCGGGGGTATCATAAGTGAGCATTAGCTCACAGTTCATCTTGTTTTTCATTGTTAATGGCCGCGGAAAGGAAATTGACCGAAATTCTCAATCAGAAATTTAACCACATTGGTGATTCAAATTTGAAATATTGTGAAAATTTAACCAACTGGTTAAGCACGTTAAGAAGAGATGAAAATATAGATTCTCCTTCAGTTGCCCGTGGGTTACGATATTTCTCCACTCAAGAGAGTTAAATTAAAAAATTTAACCACAAGCCGTTAGGCGAGTGGTTAAAATTTTTAATTTAACTCTCGAGATTGGAGAAATATCGTAACCCACATGGGCAACTGAAGGAGAATTTGTTTCTCCCATTATTTAACACAAACTTTGTTTCAAAAGCCGTCAAACGAGTCAAGCGAGTCAAATGCGGGAAAAGGCACAAGACATTTTAATCCTCTAGAGGATTACAGATTTTTCCACCACTGGTTCAGCGAGGTTAAAACGTCGTAATAATGGGAGAATAAGGGATACACTAATGTTATGATTTCAAGAGAAAATTGAAACACCAATGATTCATGAACAATAGTCTTGTTATTGTTTTGTTTATTATTATTTTTAGGCATCAAATCAAGCTACACTATCCAACATAACTGCACATGTAGAACCTGGAAAACTACTAGCTGTTATTGGTCCTGTTGGAGCTGGGAAGGTAAATATACCTTAATATATGTCTGAAAATGTATTTGTACAAAGCTTTAGAAACAGGTAGAAAAGGGAAAAGGTTGAAGTGGAAATATTTTGCATTGTAATGGAGGGGTTTGATGGTGGGTGGTGTCACCAATGACCTTTCTTAACAACCTGCATCAGTAAACTTGTGAGTTATCTTTTGCATTCTCAAAAGACTCGAGTGGCTCAGTGAGTTAGGTAGTTGGATTACCTAACAACTCATGCAAGCCTATCACCAATACAGTGTGGGTTTGCACCCGGCTTTGTAAATTACAAAAAAGGGTGCACTCGAATCGCAGCTGCAAGTGATAAAGTTTACCAGTTGCCTGCCCATGGTCGGTGGTTCTCTCCGCCTACTCCGGCTTCTTCCACTACTAAAACTGGTCGCCATGATATACCTGAAATATTGCTGAAAGTGGCATTAAACACAATAAAATCAATAAATCAATCTATTTGAAATCCACTTCAAAATTAAACCTGAAAGCTATGTTTTAAATCAAGGGAAACCCTTTTCCCTGATGAGCCATTTATTGGTTTAGAATCAAAATAAATGATATATACATGCAGTTCAAATTATGATTTATTAACAGCCTTTTATGACTTTTAATTTCCAATAATACATTACATCAATCAATATAATCAATTAATTGTCTTATAATCAAGTTTATTTTATGAAAAGTTTGAAGATACCAAAGGGGCAATCAGAAGACGTAGATCTAAGTAAGACAGACAATACAATGGCCAACAGTTTGAAGATACCAAAGGGGCAATCAGAAGACGTAAATCTAAGTAAGACAGACAATACAATGGTCAAAAGTTTGAAGATACCAAAGGGGCAATCAGAAACTGTAAATCTAAGTAAGGCAGACAATACAATGGTCAAAAGTTTGAAGATACCAAAAGGGCAATCAGAAACTGTAAATCTAATTAAGACAGATAATACAATGGCCAACAGTTTGAAGATACCAAAGGGGCAATCAGAAACTGTAAATCAAAGTAAGACAGACAATACAACGGCCAACAGTTTGAAGATACCAAAGGGGCGATCAGAAACTGTAAATCAAAGTAAGACAGACAATACAACGGCCAACAGTTTGAAGATACCAAAGGGGCAATCAGAAACTGTAAATCTAAGTAAGACAGACAATACAACGGCCAACAGTTTGAAGATACCAAAGGGGTGATCAGAAACTGTAAATCTAAGTAAGACAGATAATACAATGGCCAACAGTTTGAAGATACCAAAGTGGCGATCAGAAACTGTAAATCAAAGTAATACAGACAATACAATGGCCAACAGTTTGAAGATACCAAAGGGGCGATCAGAAACTGTAAATCTAAGTAAGACAGACAATACAATGGTCAAAAGTTTGAAGATACCAAAGGGGCAATCAGAAACTGTAAATCAAAGTAAGACAGACAATACAATGGTCAAAAGTTTGAAGATACCAAAGGGGCAATTAGAAACTGTAAATCTAAGTAAGACAGACAATACAATGGCCAAAATATACCAAAGGGGTGATCAGAATCCGTAAATCGATGAAGGACAGACAACACAAAGGTCAAAAGAAAAAGGACAAACAACGATCTACAAAGGACTACACAGAAAACTAGAGATCGATCAAGATGACCAGGAGTCCTCCTCTTATTAGGCTACTTACCAACAAAGGTCACCCCTCTTATAAGGCCAGATTTCAGATGCACTCAGATAGTAAAATACAGTCAAACCTGTATTAAGAGGTCACCCTTGGGACAAACTAAAAGAGGTCTTAAGACAGGTGACCTCTTAAAAGAGGTTAATTTCGTATGAAATTTTCTATGACACGACAATAAAAAGGTGACCTCTCAGTCTGTGCCAAAAACATTTTGACAAACTAGTCCAAACATTTTAGAAGATTTTTTTTCCATTTGATTAAGCAAATTTGATGCAATTTATACTAGTGTGAACTAGTTTTTACTAGACTGGGGCTTAGGGCTAGTGATTATTGGTGCAGACTGACTGCTTAAAAGAGGTGACCACATTGGCAGGTTTGACGGTCCTAATACATTGTTACCCCTCTCAAAGTTTTAGACCACTTTTTCATTATAGAAGGGGTGACCTTATAAGAGGAGATTACTGGTACTGTACTATTATACATTTATTGCATGCTGGTGAGGGAAATATGAAAATTTATTCACCCAAGAATATCATACTCCCCGAGGGCAACACCCGAGGGGAATATAATACTCGTGGGTGAATACATTTTCATATTTCCTGTACCGGCATGTTATAAACATTTTATTATACCAAATGAAACCAAGAAAACACATATATGTAAAATACTGCTGGCAAACATATTTCAAGTCAATTGGAACGTTGTCTCAGATATTTAAAAACCACATTGTAATGGTCGTCTGCAAATGGTGCGTTCCGAGTGCCTCTGACGTTTTCCTGTCAAAGAACGATATCTCTGGCGGGAAAACCTGCGAGGCTTCCGAGGGGGTGGAATATGATTTTTATTTCACGGAATAGGATTTTTGTCCTATGTGATCACGTTTACCCATTGTCCAATCAAATTAATCTGTTTATGGTAATTAATATATGAGGTATAATAATAATAATTAGCTTCAATGCTGATATTGTTTCTGTATTACAGTCTTCTCTTTTGATGAGTGTTCTTGGAGAGATCCCATTGGAAGATGGCAGTGTCAAAGTTGATGGTAAAATATCCTATGTATCACAGCAACCTTGGGTTTTTTCTGCCAGCCTCAGACAGAATATTGTGTTTGGTAACAGCTACAATGCTAATAGATACAACAAGATATTAAAGGCATGTGCTCTTAACAAGGTAACAATCATTAAAATGTTTTATCTTATTCATTTATTTATATGTCTATAAAGATTTCATTTGATCTGCAGGCTGACTAAGTAATTATACATGCATAGTGTATTTTTAAAATATTTTTAAATGACTAAATATAGAAAGGGATTATTGGTGTTAGTCGTCACTTCAGTTTTTCAGAACCACATCAGTTGGTTAGCGTGCTCGCTTCGAGTGCGGTAGGTCTTGGGTTCGTGTCGCAATCGGGTTAAGCCAAAGACTATAAAATTGGTATTTGTTGCTTCTCTACTAAGCACGCAGCATTAAGGAGAAAGAGCAAAGACTGGTTGGCTCAGAATCAGGGTATTGTGTACAAGTGGGGCGACATGTCTATCCACGGACTGTTGTTTCAGTGAGCTAGCACTATAAAAATCCAACTAAGTGTGTTGGTCTAGTACAAGGCGGACCTCATCATCATTGCATTGAAAATTAACTTGTTCTCATCATGATATAGCTGAAAAATTGCTGAGTTGGCATTAAACAACAATCACTTACTCACTTCAGTTTTTCAGCAATATCTTGTCTACCAGAGAAAGCCTGGACAGATGCAATGCTTAACTAATCGATGAAACGCCCAGCCTTGTGTTGGTGTCTGAAAACCTTACCACTTGAGGTGAATATTGGGGTGTAATTTGTAAACTCACATCAGTGGTGTAGGATTGAGGTCTGATATTGACGACCTTAACCACTAAGCCACTGAGGCCCGTGGCAAAATACGGAAATGAAATATTTGATAACAATTAGTAAATTTTACTTAGTTACCAACAAAAGGGTGCACTCGACTCGCAGCCGAAAGTGATCAAGTTTACCAGTTGCTTACTTATGGTCGGTGGTTCTCTCCGGGTACTCCGACTTCCTCCACCACTAAAACTGGTTGCCATGATATAGTTGAAATATTGCTGAAAGTGGCATTAAGCACAATAAATCAAATCAAATTAAATCATGAACTGTTACAAAATCTCCTAATTATATAGGATTCTAGGGTAGACCCAACCCCTGTTTGGACCCCTTAATAAATACCTTAGTTTCGGTACTCCCAACAGTAGGCAACAGTTATCTAGATGAACGATTGCAGACCTCATTGTACATTAGATATTACTGTCTAAAAGTTTTGAATATATGTTTCACACTCTTATTTCAAGATCATTCAACTAGACCACTGTCACTTCCATGTAGACAAAATACCACCTATGTCGCACCTCACAGATATTTGGAATAGCATGTCCCCTTCATATTAAGCTCCGAATATGTGTATTATACTGAATTTAGTATAAAGTGTTATGATAAATTCTAACATGACGTCTTTCTTTCGCTTTGTAGACAAACGAACGATTTATCGATTGGGTATAATTTCATTAGCACATACGCTGGTGCATGTGACTGATTTTCTTGTCATAAATGTACGTGTTGATGAATTATCGTCTGTTCTAATTTGGCAGTACAAATTGTGTGCGACATTGTCCGCAAACTTAAATATAAATTACTGTCTTCCAATCAAAGTATGCTACCGTATTTGTACTCTTAGACATATCGGAATATCCCCCAACCCATGTTAAAACTCAAAACACATTTTGGCTTCCATGATTTATTTCTTAAGTATATTATATACCCCCACTGAAAAGCCACAGGGCATTAAATGTTTCCCTTGTCTGTCTTTCTGTCTTGATATCTTTATATCCACCCTGTTATAAGTTCTGTGCTCTAATTTTAGTTTCCCTGAGACAAGTGTTTTTTGAGATTTTACACAATGTTTGACCAGGTATAGCTCGAATTTGGTAATTGTCCTTTAACTAAAAGAAAAACAACAAATTTGTGATTTCAATGATCTAATTTGAGTTTCCCTAGGTCAAATGTTTTGAAATTTTTGCACCATGTTTTTTACCACTATACAAAGGGCAAGTTCAATTTTTTAAAATGATGAATAGATAATAAAAGTTAGAGAATACCGAAGGGGCAATAAAAAAAAGGGGGACAATCCAGAGAAACTGGCAACATAGGTTATACAAGAGGAAGAAACCAAAACAAAAACACAAACACAATATGTGTTGGACACCACTATACGCAAACAAACACAAATAACGTAAATAAGACATGAGACATCCTACAAACAACTGGAGGAAAAGACGGGCCAAACAAACACAAATAATGTAAATAAGACGTGAGACATCCTACAAACAACTGGAGGAAAAGACGGGCCAAACAAACACAAATAACGTAAATAAGACATGAGACATCCTACAAACAACTAGAGGTAAAGACGAACCTAACATCGCACATATATTACATGAAGAGGTTATTTGTTTGTGTAAATACATTTGACCAAGTATTGTATTTGTCAAACACTTTGTTACCACAGGACATAGATACAATGCCAGATGGAGACAGTACACTGATTGGTGATAGAGGAGTCAGTTTAAGTGGAGGTCAGAGGGCAAGGATCAGCTTAGCCAGAGCCTTATATATGGATGCAGATATATATTTATTAGATGATCCCCTTAGTGCTGTCGATGCATCAGTTGGTAGACATTTATTTGAAAGGTGTGTAATAGAACTCTCATTATTAACAAAATACAAAGAAATGTGAACATATATTTGTTCTACCTAATATTTGATCCAATGGATAATTAATATCATAAACAAAAATTTTCTTTAAAGGTATAATGTGGTTAATTTTGGTGATTTTTTTTGTCCAGATATTTTTTTTACAAGGAGTACATTAAAAGCATAGATTAACACTAAAGTCCATTCGTTTTCTTTTATTTTCATGAAAACCATCTCGAAAATAAATTCCGGTCTGTACGGCAAAAATGTCTGCCGATTAAAAACCTGCACGCGGTCGTACGAGAATCGTAACTGATTCTGCTAGAAAAAGAAACAGGAAAGAAGTTTTTACGAATTATAATAAAACAAGAATTAACACAGACCACCAACATGACCGTTGGATGGAATTTAAGGACGCATTGAGAGTTGAAACTCATGCTAAAGTGTAAACATCAGTGCCATTGCGCATGTAGTTTGGAAATTGGGACATGCATAATTTAATGATGTTGGGAGACAATGCAAGCTGCACACAAAAAACAATGAAAATACACGTTTTATACATGTTTTGAAGGTAAATATTAACTTTCAATGCAAAAAAAACTTTCAAAAGAATATCCAACTTCAACGACATTATACCTTTAAGGAACAAATAATCTATACCATTTATTCTGTTAGAAATGAATATTATAGTATTTTTGCCATTTGAATAGATATATATATAGATCTCCTCATAGAAGGACACTGCATTTCCTCAACAAAATTGATAATCAATTTTCTTTGTACCGTATATACTTGATCCAGCTGTATGTGTAAGGCATAATTTTTTCCTGTTGAAATTGTATCCGGTGGAAAGAAGTTAATATTAAATTTTATGTCACGGTAAATATTTTATAATAAAATACTTTCCATTGCTATAAAAAAGTATCCGGATAATAAATTATAATAAAGTCAATGTGTTATATTATGTCCGACACTGATTATTAAATCACGAGACGCATCTGTAATATTAATACCTACACTCATAGATAAATCGCCCGGTCCATAAAATGAGCTAATCCGGATAATATTTTATAATAAGGTATGTAATATTATTTCCGATGCTGATTAATAAATCACCCGACCCATCCGGAAAATATTTTATAAATACAATTTACAGGTACATAAATATATACGGAAAATATATTATAGCCAGAACCATGTCAATTTAAATGACAGATTGAGTAATATTCAAACCCATTATAAAATCAATAGAGTCATGTAAGTTTAAATATATTAAAAATTTGATTCATCGGTAACAGTAGATATTAAATAATGGAAGAAGAATACAATGATATAGTTACATATATACAAGACCAAACGTATCCACAGAATGCAGTAACTAGTAATGTTTGATTTGCAAGTATCACCACAGTATATTAGTGAAGAAGATAATGAAACGGAGAGTGAAAATTAAATTTTGTGTACTCCTAAACCAATGCGGCTGAGGAAAAGTAACAAGAGCAAATCTTATGAATATTATTAAAACATTGTAATTGTAATGATTTATATATTTATTTTAAAAAATAATGCAGTAATAAAGAAATATTACACTAGTATTAAGTACATATTTATTTGCAGCAATGTAAATTAATTAATTGAAAAAATTAGTAACATATAAAATCAGATTATTTCCTCTATAAAAAATTTTCAGGATGAAATATAATATGCAATGTTATCCACAGATATATTTTAATATTAAATTTCTTCCATCTCATCTGGAAAATATATAATAGCATTGGAAGAAATTTAATATTGAAATATTGTCCAAGGATAATATTTTATATTCAAAATATTCTGCCGGAAAGAATATTATGGAGGAAAAAATAAAATGTTACATAAGTCTGTAATCTCAAGGATTTATCATATACCTACAAATGTACTTGTAAGTCGATCCAAGATCACATAAGAGAGAGGTGTACAAGATCAAGACAAAATTGTTATATATCAGGAGTTAATAGAAGTGACTTTTTTACCCATAAAACCTATCCATGTATCAGACTGTGTGAGTATTATATCAATGTTATATACTTAAATTACAACCACTTATTGATAGACAGCCACAATATAACTGAAATATTGTTGAAAGTGGCATTAAACACCATAACCCTAACCCTTATTGATAAGCTCATGGATAGGGTGTGAATATTATACATTCCAGCAGCACCTGCATATGGAGTATATATCTCTCAGATGATTCAATATTCCAGAGCTTGTGGTTCCTATCAGGATTTCCTTGATAGAGGGTTGCTGCTAACAAGGAAGCTACTGAATCAAGGGTTCCTTTTGGTAAAGTTGAAGTCATCACTTTGAAAATTTTACGGTCACCACCGTTATGGAATATCTGTGTCACAAATGACCACGGATATGTTCCTCTTGTCATAGACACTTCCCGGTCCTTTCCTCATATACGACTTATTACCGGGTTTGTAACTAGATTAACCTGACGGGTGCCACTAGTGGAGCAGGAACTGCTTACCCTTCCAGAGCACCTGAGTTCACCCCCAGTTTTTAGTGGGGTTTGTGTTACTCGATCTTTAGTTTTATATGTATGTTTTGTAGATCGTTGTTTGTCCTTTTGTACTTTTTCTTTTGGCCATTGTGTTGTCGGTTCTTCATTGATATACAGATTCTGATTGCCCCTTTGGTATCTTCAAACTCTTCATACTTCAATGGTGAGAAATTTTGTTGATATTGCCTTATTTGTTATGCCCATGTGAATCTAAATCATACAATTTTTGTCGATTTTTTTTCTCTATGTAAAAAATATTGAGCATCAAACCCTTGTATCGTTTCTTTTGTTGACTGGTATATATCTTTAAAAAAAAAAAAATTAGTATCGAAAAGGCTCTAAATCTAACTCTCAAAGTTTTTTGTTTTTATTTAAGAGTTGTGCAAGGAGTTCTGAAGAACAAACCAAGAATTTTGGTGACACACCAGCTACAGTTCTTGAAAGAAGCAGATGAAATTTTGATCCTAAAAGATGTGAGTATACATTTATCCTGTTTATTTATTGTCATCAACAAATTTCATTCCGCAAATGTGGATTAACCTAAAGAATTTGGTCACTATGGGGGAAAAAAGCTTTGGCAATATCCTTCACTCAGACTTGCACATAATGCTTGTTAAAAGTAAATTGAGAAAATATAAGGATGTAGAATTTCAGATTCAAAATATACATGTATTGAAGTCTCAAAAATAAGAAAAGACTTTTTTTTTATGTTCCATTTCTTCCTCCTCTACCGTAATATGTAACCCATAGTGATGGACGATGGAACAAGCATCTTATAAGAATGTACAAACATACAAGGATGGTCTTTTACAAAGAGGGTGATATGAGCCATTGTCATCACACTGTTTTGTTGTAATCGTCATCAGCATCTGTTAGCTTTTCATATTTCAATATTTTCCCCAGAAATGAATTGACAAAATGGAAGCAAATGTTACTGGTTGATGTGTAGCATCATTTATGGCTTCCATTCAATTACGATATTTAGAGTGGTTGCCAGGGTCAATAATACTATTTAAGATTTTAGTCATATAGTCATAAAATTGTTCAAAGATTTGTATTGGTTCTGTTTCTATTACTCCACAATAAGAAGACAGAAGATCAAGAGAATATTACAGCATCTTTTCCATTTATTTTTAGAAGAATGAGGGTGATATTTTACTCCTTTGAGTAGAAAACATATTTGTTTGTATAAAACAGCAGAAACTATTATTTATTATTACAGTATATAACTTCTTCAACACCAGAATTTTTGAAGAAACTCACTCTTACATAGTGTGCCAGATGCCCAATTAAACAAAATACCTTTAATTTGTTCACCTTACTATGACACATTTACAACAGGAAACTATCAGCAAAACAATAATTTACATCTTTAGTGCTTCTCAGCTGTCCTAGTCCCAGGACATGACCTTGTGCATATTGATGTGTGATTATATGCAATTAATGGGAGACAAATCTGTACCATTGTTTATTTATATCATTCCAGGGTAAATGTTTGGGTCAAGGAACATTTGATCAAATGTCGACATCGGGCATAGATTTCTCGAATTTATTGAAGCGTGACAAAGAAGATGATATTGGAGACGATGAATTATTTCAAATTCAAGAATCTGCCATCAATTTTAATTCTGACAAGAATGATATAGGTTCCATGTTGTCTTTGACTTCCATAGGAACAGAATTTCAGGTTTGTTTAAATATATAATAAGTTTGTTTGTTTGATGGTGTTTTAATAACGCCACTTTCAACAATATTTCAGTTATATCGTGGCATTCAGTTTTATTGGTGGAGAAAACCGGAGTACCCAGAGAAAACCACTGACCTGTCTCAAGTCACTGACAAACTTTATCACATAATGTTGTACATCTCGCCCTGAATGAGATTCGAACTCACAACATCAGTGGTTATAGGCACTGATTGCATAGATAGTTGTAAATCCAACTACGATATGATCACTGCCACGACGGCCCCTATATAATAAGTAAATCAATATATAAGTACAGGTAAAGCTGTCTTACGTGAGTGATTGAGTGTTTGTTGTTTAACTCCAATTTAGCAATTTATTAGCCATGTCATGACGAGAACAAGTTACATTCGATGAGATGATGATGATGATGATGTCCACTTTGTACTAAATTATCAAGGTTAGCTGGATTTTTTTAGTGCTATTTCACTGAAACAGCAGTCCGTGGGTAGACATGTCGTGCCACTAGGACACATTATTCGTGTTAAATGAACAAAGATTTCCTACATTGACACGTTTTCTCAGGCGTTGGCTTAGACAGGTTTCACTGTATAAAGACAACTATAGATAAGAATTCATGAAGATTTTCTCTTTATCTTTTGTATTTATTAGCCGGATCCAATACAGCTACCAGAACAGGAAGAAAGAAAAGTAGGCACTGTTGGTTGGAAAGTTTATTTTAAATACTTTAAAAATGGAAGTGGACCTTTCAAGTGGCTCATTTTGTTGTTTTTAAATTTAGCAACACAAGGATTTTATGTGATGAGTGATTGGTGGCTAGCGATATGGTAAGTGCTTAGCAAATATCACAATTATACTATCTTGTGTATTATTTGCTATAGTCAGTTTCTCTATGTCAATAATTGGAAAAATGATTTAACACCTTTATAAAATCTGACATTGTGGAACAGACTATAGCTCAAGACATCATGAAATTGATCACATGGAACACTTATAGAGGCCAACAAAAATGGTGTGCATTCCGAAGTTGATATCTGTTGAAATACATCTTTAACTACCATACTTAAAATGGTAGATTATCGTTATTTTTGCAGATTTGAACTAGAAAATATGTCTGTATAAGAATTCTTACCTGTACTTGGTTTGACACAATCTGTCCATACTACAATATGCATGGGAATGTACCGGAGGGGTGGGGTCAGATTTCAGGTTTCCAGAATACCTTTCTTAGAGCTTGTGACGAGATTAGACTGGAGATACAGAGCAGAAAATTTAGAGGTCTAATCTCAGTGAGATTAGTTTTTGGCACAAAGGATGATCAATGTGATACGTAGAATCAAGTGTTTTTACAAACAAAAGCCCATGTTCTACATGATCTGAGCCCAGTGGTTAAAATATAGAATGCACTAATTTTCATCCAGAGGACCCGGGTGGCTCAATGAGTCAGGTAGTTGGATTACCTTACACCTCATATAAGCCTATCACCAATACGGTGTGGGTTCGTGCACGGCTTTGTAAATTACAAAAAAGGGTGCACTCAATTCACAAGCACAAGTGATATATATAATTTACCAGTTTCTTGCCCGTGGTCGGTGGTTCTCTCCTGGTACTCCGGCTTCTTCCACCACTAAAACTGGTCACCATGATATAGCTCATATATTGCTGAAAGTGGCGTTAAAACACCAAATATCAAATCAAATCGTAACAGTATAGCAAGGATTTGACAGAGGATTCCCTTGAAAAAATTAGAATGACACTTATGTGTCTGCTCTTTTCAGTAAAGTTGAGTTGGACGTTGCAGGATAAACACAATATACGTACATTGTCTGTAAAAATAATAATGATTTGTACTCGCTGTGAAACAGGCCAGAAAAGTTCACCAAAGTGCTCGCTTCATCTACCTGTTTCTAAAGCTTGTACAAGTAGATTTGATGTTTTTTTTTGTTTTTTTTAAACGATCGAACGGAGTGAGAAATCGTTTAATGCTAGCGCTCATGCATGAGAAATACAAACCGGAAGACACTGCTTTACACATGTGTCGCAACCTTCCGCCCGGACAAAAATATAGTCCATATATAGAGTCAATTGTAAGAGGACGGGTAACTTAAATATCAGAAAATGCATGCATGCAACATTCATATATTATAAATCCCCCTTAAAATCGGGTACTTATATGCACGTTTGCTCATTCTATCAGTATTTCTTTGTTGCAACGCGGATTTTGCGGATGGATATTTCAATATCTAGAAATTGATATTTTTACTTTGTATAAAGAGACTTTGATTTTCGTATTGCGTCTGAAAATTGACATTTGAACAACAAAAAATGTGTGTGGATATTTCAGCAAGTGTACAAAAATTGTACCTTTCTACTTTTGTCCTGTTCCGAAATGTGTGTTTTCTGTTTTTAATTTTAGAATATATTTTAAAACAGTATTTATATCCTACGCTGCCTGGGGGTTACAATATTCAACTGGTTTGTCAGTGTCGTTAGTTCTCGACCATTGTAGTTTTGTTCAGGACTGGGAACCAGTGCTTTAGACAACACGTGTTCTAATGTTTGACGTACTATCTAATGAAAAGTCTAGAAAATCCCGAAGAGGTTTTGACCTGTTAACCTTGACTCACTGCTGAAGTATTTATGTCAACAATACATGCTTTTAAAGTATGTTCCACCTAAAAATAAACATGAAATGAAAGTAGCAACCGGCAAACAAACTTGGACTCAAATAATGAAAAAAAACCTGTATAATACTCCAGTATGTGCCCTTAAATGGATGAGGGAATTCCGGGAATTGAATGTTGATGTTGGCTTCGAAACAAAAAAGATGAAAATGGAAAGGACACGGATGTTGTCTTCGGAAGTCTATATATATATATCATTGGATAAAAGTTCATCGTCAAATCTATTAATAAGTGTTGTAAATTTTTTCAAGAGTCACATTCCCCTTCCGCGAAAAAGACCCCATATAGAAAAATATTTCCCTTTTCCAAGGTATAAAATTAAACCCACAAATGGTTCTGAATGCACTATATTTAACTTTGACTGTCACATTGATTTGCTTGCCCCTTCAAAACAGATGTAGTGTCTGGTAAACAGTTGATGGGAAATAAAATAATAATGTAATAGAATGTAAAACTGGGTTGTTGCATGTTATAGTAGTAGCTCCTACACGAACTGTTCTTTCCATTTTTGGCACTATTCAATAATTATATTAGTAGTTATCCCCCCACCCAATGCTTCTTAAATATCAGATAACACTGAATTATGCTTGTAACTTTTAAAACTACAAGCAATGGTTTTGCTAGTGGTTAAAGAAGTTAATCCCATTAGATTCTTTGGTAAAGGAACATCTACATTATGTTTTATTTTGTGGGAATGAGTTTTGTAAAGGAGTTGTAAACGATAATTCAGACGAGGTACAAATGTAGGTTTCCTGTTAATAGCAGACTTGCCAAGGTCTTTCATTCTTGGCCATGCTGACAAAATTTTCTCAATTATATATATACAAATGTATATACAAGAAAATGTATAAACATATTCTGGAACATTGGATAAAAAGCTGTTTTATGTGAATAACATATTGATGTCTCTGGAGTTTGCTCTCAATTTACTATTTCAAAGTTTGACATCTTTTTCTAGAAGTATACTGATATTTTGCGATTGTGCATAGCATGCAAAAAATCTACATGCAACTGAGCAGTTCGATCGTTTAACATCACCTTTGGTGCTTTCATTTTAATTTTTTGTGTTTTAATGCCACTTTCAGCAATATTTCATCTATATCATTGTGACCAGTTTTAGTGGTGAAAAAAAACCGGAGTACCCGGAAAGAACCACCGACCATGGGAAAGCAATTGGTAAACTTTATCACTTGGGGCTGCGAGTCAAGTGCACCCTTTTTTGTAATTTACAAAGTCGGGTGCAAACCCACGCCGTATTGGTGATAGGCCTGTATGAGCCACCCGGGCCCTCAAATAGATTTGATGTTTTCCGACAATGTACATACATTGGATATATACTATGTATATTAAACCTTACACAGATATAAATCAAAGAGTCTCTGGTACTGATCTCCACAGTTCTCTAAAGTTTGAAATAATCTCTAATGAACAAAAAATATCTGTGAAACTTTTTACCAATGAATATCACAAGGTTATATGTGTTCAGTGCTTGGGAGTAGAACTTGTACTATGGTAGGCAACAGTTAAAAATACATGTAGTTTTCACCAGGTGAGCAGTACAGGTGAGAGATGATTGTTTGTTTTGTTGTTGTTGGTTGAATTGTTGACCATCACTGTTTAAACTCTTTTCATAGGCTCATTTTTGTGAGCTTTTATTATGTTTTATTTAAATATTTTTTGTGCAATCTAAATGAAATTTTGTAGGTCGAACCAAGAAGAAGAAAAACATGCAGCGATACTGAAAGATCACCAGCTTCGTTTCCAAGGCAACAATGTAACAAATATTACCATTCCTGAAGTAGACACACATGAAAATATCTATATATATACTGGTATCATAGCTGCTGTTTTTATTTTTGGACTCTTTAGAGCTCTTATGTTCTTCAAAGTTGCAGTAGATGCTTCAATGAATATGCATAACAAGATGTTTAATAGCATACTACGTTCTCCAATGAGCTTCTTTGATTTAAATCCAGTTGGTATGTTAAGTTAAGCTACTTAATTTCTCTCTGCTTATTTCTCCTGGGGGCCGTTGTGGCCGTGATCACATTGTGGTTGGATTTACAAATACAGTCAAACCTACCCAAGTGGTCACCTCTATTAAGCAGTCACCTGTCTTAAAAGGTCACCCTTTTCCTGTCCCATCATAGAACATTTCATATGAAATGAACCTCTTTTAAGAGATCACCTGTCTTGAAAGGCCACTTTTTATTTGTCCCAAAGGTGACCTCTTAATACAGGTTTGACTGTACCTATACAATCAGTTGTGATTTCGAATCTCGATTAGGGCCAGGTGTACAACAATATGTGATAAAGTCTGTCAGTGACTTGCGACAGGTCGGTGGTTTTCTCCGGGTCCTCCGTTTCCTCCACCAATAAAATTGACTGTCACGATATAGCTGAAATATTGTTGAAAGTGGCATTAAACACCATCAAACAAGCTTATTCTCCTTACTTTACAAGAACTGTATGAGCTGCATTCAATAAGTAATTGAAGATGATCGCTACCTATGTGTATCGGAATACTTAGGCACAGATAAACTGATAGAACCAAAAATGTGAATGAATAATCACTGTATGCTCCTTTTTAATGATATTGTTTTTCTTCTAAATCATACATTTTAGATGATTGCCAATTGAAAACATATTTGGAACGGTTAAAAGATCTTCAAAATTGATTTTAAAATTATACGGTTTTTGCATGAAAATTATGTATGAAATATTTAGTGATTATGTGTGGGCTAGGTTTTGGTGTTTAACACATTTTTCAACAATATTATACTTTTATTGGGGGAGGAAACTGGAAAAAATCCACTGACCTGTCACATGATGTAACAAGTAAGCCTTGCCATGAGCGGGATTCGAACTCACAACATGATTAGTGGTGATAGACACTGATTGCATAGTTATAAATTCAACCACCATATGACCATGACAGCCCCTATTTAGTGGGGGGTTTTTTTTGCTTTGCAATTACTATCAGGTTTTCGTTTGGTAATGTGTAGCATATTAAAATTGATGGCCTTTATTTTAATGCTTTTGATCAAAAGGTCCAAAATAAACTAAAATATGTACCTATCTAAAATAAGCTGTTGTAAGCTAGTTATATTCCCAGAATCATTCTTAATATAGTAAAACCTGTCTAAACAGAACCCCTTTGGGACTGAAGGATTTGTTCAGTTTAGACAGGTGTTTGGTTTACACAGGTTAAAACTTCATAGACATTTAGTAGATGGGACTGTAAAGTGTGTATACTTCAGGCAGGTTTTCAGGGTTCAGTTTAGTCAGGTTTCACTGTAAATAAATAGCAAATTTATGACTTATCTATTCTATTTTTAGGTCGAATATTGAATAGGTTTTCAAAGGATACTGGACATATGGATGACCTTCTCCCTATCACCATGTTTGATTTTATACAGGTAAGATATGGATGACCTTCTCCCTATCACCATGTTTGATTTTATACAGGTAAGATATGGATGACCTTCTCCCTTTCACATTGTTTGATTTTATACAGGTAAGATATGGATGACCTTCTCCCTTTCACATTGTTTGATTTTATACAAGTAAGTCATACAGATGTGGTCAGTGGTCTGTACATCCCCCCTCACTTATTTATGGCAATGCATGTACTAAACTCTTAACTCTTATCTGATGCTACCATGTCTATATAGTATATCATACTCTATAAGGCCACTCTGATACTACCATGTCTATATAGTATATCATACTCTATAAGGCCACTCTGATACTACCATGTCTATATAGTATATCATACTCTATAAGGCCACTCTGATACTACCATGTCTATATAGTATATATATAGGCCACT
>MJUT01025524.1:38602-60803 GCA_002080005.1 Gigantidas platifrons
TGCTCCCGTGGGGTATCCTGATAATGAAAAAAGAAATCATTTAATACACCATCTAAATCATAAAAAAATATTATTTGTATATATGATCAGAGGTTACGGTAATGGTGTTTAACGTTACTTTCAACAAAAATATTTCAGCCATATCGTGGCGGTCAGTTTCATTGGTGGAGGAAACCGGCGTACCAGGAGAAATAAACCAACCTTCCGCAGAGTCACTGACAGGCTATATCACATAATGTTGTATCGATTACACATTAATGATTCGAACTCACAATCTTGGTGGTGATAGTCATGGACTACATACATCCAACTACCATAAGATAGCGACCACGAAGGTCCCTCGTATGATCATACATTGTTATTTCGAAAGAAGCTTATGCATAATTAATTACATGCATATTATTATATTCTAGAATATAGCTAGAAACAGATTGGTGCTTAGACTTGTATAAAATGATCTAATTGTTTGCCTGAGATTTGAATGTTTTGATGTCATAATTAGCGTGCTCAATTCGAGTACAGAAGATAATGTGTTCGTTCGAGTTCCCTTTGGTAAAAGCAAGGACTATGGCTATAACATTTGTATATGTTGCTACTCTACACTCAAAATTCAAATAATCCTGTTGGTCTAGCACATGGCGAACCCCATCTTTACCATCTCATCGAATTGTAACTGGTTTTCGTCAAAGTATTAAACAATAATCACTCATATTTCGTCAGGGTGTGCATTACAGTATATTAATGATAAACCATGTCTGGTGTTTTTTGTATCGTAGCTTGGTTATGCTCTTTAGGTTTCATGCTCTTAAAGACTTTGAACAAGAAAGTATTTTCTTTTAAATGAAATATAACACTTGGTCGTTCGAAGATGAAACATATTGCAGCTAGGTTCCCTATTCTATGCCAAATTGAATATACCAGAGAACGATTTATGAATATAACTGAGAAAGAATCAAAACAGGAACGAACACAGAAACTGGGAAAATATAATATGTTGTTTTGTTTTTTACCTCCCGTTTGCTGTGATCCGGACTGTGTAATAACAGTTGTTCCTGCAGCAGGTGGTGCTGCGTATGTGGTGGTTCTTAGGTAGCTTCTCCTCCTACATGCGACCACAACAACAATCACTACGATGATTCCTATAAATATAATTCCTCCAACAACTCCTCCTATCACACCTCCAGAATTATAATCTGTAACATAAGGTAGAAATATAATGTTCAGCCTACACTTAAGTAATAAAACCGTATATATCTCATTTATCAGCCTTCACTTAAATAATAAAACCGTAGATATCTCATTTGTCAGCCTTCACTTAAGTAATAAAACCGTAGATATCTCATTTAGAACGCACGACGTGTTCCTGGAATAACCTTCATCGGGTACGTTTAAAGTCGAAAGATTGATTTGATATTTGGTGTTTTAACGCCACTTCCAGCAATATGTCAGCTATATCATGGCGATCAGTTTTTGTGGTGGAGGAAGCCGGAGTACCCGGAGAGAACCACCGACCATAGGCAAGCAACTGGTAAACTTTATCATTTGCGGCTGCGAGTGGAGTGCACCCTTTTTGTCATTTACAAATCCGGGCGCGAAAGATTGAAAGGCCACATATCTAAAAGTCATTCTTATCATGAAAACCAAAGAGGTGAGATAGGGTAGCCTAAATCATTTATGGTCACCTATGCCAGGGAGGGGGGGGTAATCTTAGTTTCTATCATAATTATATTATCTAGGAATAGTAAGAGAAATATTTATAACCACAAAATCCTTATTAATTTATCGTAAAAAGACTAATTAGGGATATCACGGGAACTGGGGATCCGGATATAGAAATATAACCTAGAGTTTTTGTTGCGGTGCATGTTAGCTATGGGAAATGGATCGAATATGCAAAACGTCCTTTAGACGGGACATAATTTAGTTCCGCCTGTTTATCGAATGCTATACTCCTACCATATACAAGACATCGTGCAGTATCTGTTAATTAGAAATATTATGCTGTCAAATGTTATTAATGAATATTTAGACAATGATGTGATAACAAAATTTCATAATAGCAATAAATGTATATTTCTTGGCGATAATTGGTTGATTGATTGATTATTGCTTAACGTCCAGAGAGCAGTATTACAGCTATAATGTGCATTAGGGGTGAGAATAAGTTCAATTATATATAAATACCGGGTCAACTTCTTTTGACTGCCATTGAGTAAGTATGGAGAGTTGAGTAGCGACGAATAATTTAGTATTTTGTAGCCTGACTACACTGTACCTAGTCTTTAGTGTGCAGGGAGCGCGGCAATTTTCAAACACGTTATCTACTATGATCTACAGCCAGGCTTTTCCAATTGATAGGGATCTCCCAATCCGCCCCAGATGACACACCGAGCAGCACTATGTGTTTGTGCTTATCTATCATAACAGGATGTTTTGAGTTAATCCTAACTGTAACTGTATGATCATTTGTATATTAAGAATTAAGTTACATCGAGTTCATCTCCAATTGGGCAGGCATTGATACATAAAATGTTAAATGACATGGCATTCGACATAAGTACAATGGTATATAAATTAACTTACATGAATATGTCTTTACAGCTGTTACTTCTAAAGTAATTTGATCTTGATACGAGCTGGAAGAATCTGTAGTCAGTGCAATCGATACATATTCGTTCTGGTTGCCACACCATCTTAGAGTCGGGCTACTAAATGACGAACGACTGTATGTCTATAAATATATGAAGAATAACTATTTTCAAACCTGACGTGTTACTAACACAATGCGTTAAATCGTTTTACACCTATGCTTCATTTACATTATATGTATGTATATCTTACGAGCTATTGTGGGGTTTACACTTAGAAATATAAAATTAACGTTCTGAGTTCCATGTTATGGTGTCCATTACGATTTCTGCATAAAAACGAGGTTCGATTCGCCTTTACCTCCTGTTGTTTATAGGAGGGTTCATGTTTTATTTACGTTTTTGTAATTGCTTGTGCATAGTGGAGTCCAGCACATATTGCGTTGTGTTTTTGTTATGTTATTCTTCGACTATGTTGCTAGTTTCCATGGGTTGTTCATTTTTGATTGCCCCTTCAGTATTTTCTAACGTTTACTTCAGCTGTTTGGATTGAGCACCACTTCAATCCAGTAATAAGAAAATGTCTTATGTTTTGTCAGCCATTGTTAGTAATCTAGTTGCTTTTGGCCATTGTATTATCTGTCCTTCCATTTACGGCTTTAGATTACCGCATTAGTATCTTCAACATTTTCTAAATCTGATTACACTAAATTAATATTTGTGACCAGTGTTTGGTCGTTTCACATTCATAAAAGGCTAGAGAAATGTTCATCGGAGTGACTGAATTGTAGAACATCAAGAACAACGATGTTCATTCACTTTAATTTGTATCTACGTGTAAAAACGTATAGTGTCTCATGTTCTTTACATCCATATCCTTTCTTATATAATTGAAAAACACAAAAGTGGTGAATTTATAAAACGTCAAATCCGATTTCCTTTCCGAAGAAAGATATATCCAAATAGATAAAAAAAAATGATCATCGAATCCCTTTAATCGTTTTGAAAGATAAATGATTTTAATAAAAAAAATACATACTTTTTCCGGAAAAGATCCATACCGTCCTGTGTAATATTTTAAGCTCACATAAGGATTGTTTATAGACCATGTGGTTGCTTTAATACAGATTTTATATTCATCCAGGGAGTTGGACGAATCATATCCACGGAAAAGCATTTTACATCCAGAATATTGAACATTCCCATTCCAAGTTATTTTGTATGACTTGTCATCGTATGCATTGTAAGTTGTGTCACAATTTCCAAAATTTACTGAAATATAAATAAACATATAAAAAATAAAACGGAAGATATCTAATGTAGTACACACGAGTCGGTTATGGAATAACCGTTATCAGTCAAATAATATGAAAGTCTTTGGGAGCAAGAAAACTGAAAGGCTTTATAAAACAGGATAGCCAAAATAGACGAAGGTCACCTATGACTGAGGGCGGAGAACCTTAGTTTTAATTATGCTTATTATAAAAGTATATAAAATAGACCATGCCAAACTGAAATAAAACATAGATTACAACATTAACGTTATTTGGCATTGTATAGTTCTTGCGGAGAAAACCACCGACCTGTCACTGACAAACTTGATCACATAAGGTGGTACACCTCGCCCTGATCACGATTCGAACTCACAACATCAGTGGTGATAGGCACTGGTTGCATAGGTAGTTGTAAATCCAACTACCGTAAAATCACGGCCACGACGTTATAGAAGACACATATAGACTCCCCAAACATAAAAATGCACAAGGCGTAAATATGCATTTGTTGTTGTTGTCCACGAAATAAATTAATGTTCATATTATAATAATGTAAAAGTTCACATTACTGGCGAAGAAAGTGAAGTTTTAATTGCTTAATCAATGAATATTTATATTTAGTATTATTTTTTACTTACGATACTGTGTCCATGCCGATGCCAGACCTATTGTCACAAGACATATGTATGTAATCAGTATACCCTTTGCCATGACTTGCTCAATCTAGTAATAAAAATAAAGTTGTTGTTAATCATGCTTTAAAGGCAAATGGCAGTAATTAAAACTAGAGTGAAATATAAGAGAAATCAATTATTACTATTCAAGTGTGGACACAGAAATGTGCTGTCCAAAAGGCAAGTGTGGATGTCATTATTTCATATTATTTAACTAACAAAAGAAAATCATGGACACAGGGGTCCTGGAATTTTTTTTAATAAAAAACTAATCCTAGATTATTATTTTTGTTTAAAGTCCGATCCTGTGTTTTTANCCCCCCCCCAAAAGGGATATAAAATTGTACCATTAATAATAAATTAATAAATAATAAATTCAGATTTTCTATTTATAATAAATATCATTTACAAAACCACTGATATTTGTTCAATTGTTAACGTTGATTTAAGATTTAGTCGCAACAAATTCATATTTTTCTCTTTAAACTGTCGAAATATAACATTTATTTAACTGTAAAATTTAACCCATTTTTTCTTGTTTAAACCAATATTCCAGAATCAAACAAATGAATAAATATAACATATCATCTTTCCTTTGCATTGTCAAGATTCTATATTTATAAACTATTGACCTGAGTAACCTTGATAAACCATGCGGATTCAGTGTATTTTAAATCGGTCATCCAATCAGGACGCTCATTATTGTCCAAGATAAAAATACATCGCTAAAATTAGCTGTGAGTATTTCTACAAATTCAATTCGTAAATTTATATATAGAATAGAAATCGGAGATATTTCGTCTTAAAACTTCACACATGGTTTTATCTATCATATTTCTTGAAGACAAACATACACTTATATTGCATTTATCAATATTTTATGAGTACCAACAGTTTTTTCAACACCGTATCTGTTCACGTGACTACACATGCTACTCACAATGACCCGTGACCCAGATTAGCACGTATCAGGAATCTTTTCTGTATATGGTATATAAAAAGTCAACTTTGGTTATTTTTTTCTAAAGAAGGATTTCAAGAAAAGGTTTACGAAGGGCAGATAATACAATGGTTACAAGAAAAAGAACCAAAGGATAAACAATTATCAGAAATGGACTCTTGAGGATTTTCACTGTCGATCAGTTTGTCACGAGAAATTATCTGTCATTGTGTCCGCGTACGTTAATGTCTAGAACAATCGTAGAAAGATACAAATTAGATACTCCTAATACACAAATACATGACCACTCACTTTCCTTACGTTTTTACTTAGTTTTACACAAATATTTTTTTATTGTATCATTTATTTAGTTCTCAAATGTGAAAAAGAAATCTGAGGTAATATTGAGATTAAACAAAGATATACAAGATGTGGCACTTTTATTCAATTAAGGATTGTCATTGTCAACTCGATGTATGCATGAAGATGGTTGTTATTGTTATGATTTAGAGGGAACATTTCGTCTCATTCCCGATCTATATGAAAGCTTTCGTTGTATACGTGTATTTGTTGTCTTTTCTGTGGTGTAATTACATTCAGTTTCTTTTCATTTTCTGTCTTTTTTGTAATTATTAAGTAATAAATGAAACACTATAGTTAATAAAATGAAAACAAATAATACCATAATGTCGGAACAACTACAAAATCATTTAAAGATTACAAAAAGACGATAGCATTAAACAAGCCCATTTTCTGGTGCATGTATACTTTTACAACTTTAACTTATAAACTGGAAAATAACGAAATATTAATATACTACATCTTACCAAATCAGTAATGTATGTAAAATATATATTTTTCCAACACCACAATGTATATTTATCCCCCAAGTGTACAGTGTTATTGCACAATCGTTACCGCACAGCCATACTAATAACAAGTCACCTGATAATCTAGGTCAACTGATATCTAAAATGATAACGCAGCTATAAAATTTAAAGTTATTCAATGAAAGCACATGATCTCACACCCGTGTGTGTATGTAGGTCTTGTTATGATATCCATTGGCTTAAGAACTTTATATGAGTTGACACAGGCGGAAGTGTGGTATGGAAAGTGTGTGATTGGAGAGAGTTTGAGGAGTGGACCGGAAATTTTTCAAAAACAGGAAAAAAGTAATTTGACACTTGTTTCACTGGGCAATACTTTTTGTCACCTCCATGCTAATTAAATTCAACATTTTTGTTATCTTGTTTTGTTTGTCACGATTTGTGAGGGAGCAATAAATGCATGGGGGTAAACCCCCCACCCCCTACCCATAGGATCTTACACCTCCAACTGATTTAAAATAATTTGGCCTAATCGAACAAGCATTGTTGACTTAATGAACTATGCCTGTTAAAATTATAGTGTACTCACTGGTATTCATAACTTAATCTACCATCGTCACGAGATGTCGGCAGACAATAGAGATAAATTTCATTTCCCATTTTTCTCGGAAGATTTATTTTAACGCAAAAATGTAATAATATATTCATTGTCGTTATAGAGAAATATCTATCGAAAAAAGTGGTCAAAATCAAGTTCACTATCACCATGGTTAAAGTGGTAAACATCAAGTTCAAACACCGCTACGATATAACTGAAATATTGCCAGCAATTTGAATTTATCCAAATAACGTCACATCTTTGATGTTGCAAATAACACCAACGCCAGAAACATTTGCCGGCGAAGTTGCGATTTCGACATCAACGTCTATCATTTTTTTGTGATTTTTTTCTCTCTCTGTTTGCTGTGTTGTATTTGTGTACCCCTATTTTTTGTCGTTTTCATGAATGTTATCTCGATTTTGCCTGGTCTTTGGATTCTGTCGTTTATTGAATAATCCCTTTACCTTGTGCCTTCGGCACTCTGTTGCCGATATTTCGTTACATTGGATTCATGTTGTCAAATATTATTTTTCATACTATTTGTGAATGCTTTATTCATTCATTTTCTTCGTAAGTCGTTGTTTTGTTGCTTGTTTCTATGTTTCTTGGGTTTGTGTTTTGCTCTTGGCTATTTATTGTTGGTTGCAACTTCGGTTTTCCTTTTTTTCCCATCTTGAGAAGTACGGGGTATTACATTATGCATAGATTGGTTGATGGCAAGTATATTTTGTTTCGAAGAAAATTCCAAAAATGCAAAATGAGTAAGAAATAACAGAAACTTCTACTAAATTAAACACTGTAATGGAGTAGTTGTAAGGGAATACATATAATTGTCAAAAATAAAAATATAAAAATAAATTAGATTTCTCTACAGTCTTGTTGTAGACGAACACAGTCCTTGTGGAGACATTTGCCACACAGGTTACAAACTGTCCTACTCCTCCTGCGTCCGCCCTGGTTTCGTCTGGAACAAACACAGCAGTCTTTCTCCTTTTTGCCTGGCAAATTTGATGTTGCCTTATTGCAAGGTGAATGTGCATGTAAATGTGACTGATTATTATTATACTGCATATCAATTTTGAATTAAATGATCATATTCAATAATCACAATTTGAAATATTTTTTTTTACATTTGACTTGGGCGGTAAAATATTTCCAAGGTCGATGTCCCCGGTCTTTTCATTGTACTATTATAGGCATACATATTAGTTTTCCGATTAATCAAAATTAATACCGTTAATTCAAAATAGAATTATTTCTTTCGTACTTTCATCATCATCATCATCATCATTGTTGAAGACTTCTTAAGATTTCTTTTATGTTGACTTTACACAATAATTATATGGGACGAAGTCCCAACTATGGTAGAAATAGCAATTTTTTTTCTATATACTAATGACTAAATTTTCATGAACCGGAAATGACATACCGGAAGCAATACATGTACAGCTTCAGTGGGTTTCTGCAAAAAATCCGATGCAGTAAAAAATTGCTCTTGTAGGGGCACGAGTATCAAAGTACTAAAAACGACATATTGTATAAATAAAATCAAGAACGGGTACAAGGATGTAGAAAAAATATCACGTTGCAGCTCTCGTGAGAAGTAGAACCTGTTCAAAATATCGCGAGATAGAGCGTGAAGTAGTCCTTGACAACCATAAACAAAGATCCATAAACCGACAATGTTTATAATTTTTATGATGTATAAAAGTAATGACGACTTTTCTCGTGAATAAAGCATCGCACATGAACAACAAAATGTGCAAACTAAAGCTATAGTACCACCGCACATGAACAACAAAATGTGCAAACTAAAGCTATAGTACAATAAAGTTTATTTACTACTTCCGGTTATGAACCATGTTCGGTAGCGGATACGAAAACTGTCCGGAGTTTGGTCCCCGATATATTGTTTAAAACAATTATAGGATTTCGTCCCAAGTTAGGTAACACCTATTATCATATTATCTATGTATACACACAAAATGTAATTACATTAAGAATACCTGTGAGATACGTATTTTGTGGAAGTAGTCGATAAGCCAAGTTCATTGAACAGAAAAAGCTGTCGCAAAATACATGGTATCCTCGATTAAGAAGATTAGCAGCACTCATCAAATCCACTACAACTTGTGTTCCTTGTAACTGCTGAGCTGGTACAGGATCGAAATTTCTTCCTCTGTATACACTCATGTGTAAAATGTACCCACTTGTCGATTAGCATAATAACCAAAATTTTATTCCGAACTTTGCAGCCTTAGATGGTATATACTGTCTCATTACATTATGTCCTTTAGATGCTACAAGTGATTCGTCCACACAAACTTCTCTTCCCGGCACTAAGAAACGGCTAAATTTTTTATTCATAAAGGTCAATAAAGGTCTGAATCTAAATGCAGGGTCATATGCAGGATGCTGGAATAAATTTGAAAAAATGAAGATAACTAATGAATATTATTGTTTTCGATAATGACTATTATACCCACACGTCCATGCTCGAATAAATAAAACTAGAGGCTCACATGAGCCTGTATCGCTCACCTGACATAAACTAAGTCCTCTTAAGAATGTCTGCATGCCGAATACATCTAAGTTACTATTCAAATCCCATAGGGTTCTATGTTAAAAATATGTCTGCTCATGGCAGCAATCTTGGATGGAGGTAGTAGTTACCGGACACAATTTTAAAAGTATACTACCCAAGGACCATCCATGCGATATTTGCTTTAAATTGGCTGACTGGTTTCAGAAGGAAGACTTTTAAACAATTTTTCCATAGGGTCCTATGTTAAAACTATGTCCGCTGACTGCGGCAATCTTGGATGGAGGTCGGGCTCACAAGGCATAATTTTGAAAGTTGACCACCTAAGGACCATTCATGCCATGTTTGCTCTAAATTGTATTGCTGGTTTCAGAAGAGAAGACTTTTAAATTTTTTTTCCATAGGTCCTATGTTAAAACTAAGTCGAGTCATGGTAGCCATCTTGAATTTCCGATCAGCAAACGATTCACAAGTTTAGTACAAGATTACCCAATGATCATTCCTGTAAAGTCACAATTCAATTGGCTTAGTGGTTTCTAACAAGAAGATTTTAAAAATTTCGACCAATCAGAACACATTATGAGCCCTGGCAGCCATGTTGGATTTCTGATCAGCGCCAAAAACAAAAATCTTGTATATGACCATCTAATGAACATTTCTGCCAAGATTGGTTCAAATATGTTGCGTGGTTTCAGAAAAAAAGATGAAAATGTGAAATTCCCTTAGGGTCCAATGTTAAACTAAGTCGAGTCATGGCGGCCATCTTGTATATGCGATCGGCACAAAAATAAGAAATTTAGTAGAGGACCATCCAGTCATCATTTCTGTACTGTTACAATTCCATCGGCTGAGTAGTTTCTGACAAGAAGATTTTCAAAGTTTCAACCAATCAGAACACATTATTGGCCCTGGCGGCCATGTTAGATTTCCAATCTGCACCAAAATAACAAATTTAGTAGAGGACCTTCCAATGAACATTTCTGCCAAATTTGGTCCAAATCAGTTCAGTGGTTTCAAAGAAGAAGAAGAAGAAAGTATGAAAAGTTTACAGACGCGGACGACGACGACGACGACGACGACGACGACGACGGACGCAAAGTGATGACAAAAGCTCACATGACCCTTTGGGTCAGGTGAGCTAAAAAAAACCGGACGTACAACGAGATCGCTTCATTAGTTGTGGGTTTAAAAATGTACAGATAATTAAAATCAATACGTATTTTCATTTGAAATAATATATATTTTAAATTCCTTTCCTTGTTGCCGTATTTTTCTTCAGTTTGGAGGGAGTAAACAAATAACAAAGTACCGACATTGCAGTAAACGTTAGTTCTGCATTTGGCCATTTCGACAACTTATGTTTCATCAATACAAATAATATAAAAATTGATTGATTGATTGATTGATTGATTGATTGATTGATTATTTGATTGATTGATTGATTGATTGATTGATTGATTGATTGATTGATTGATTGATTGATTGATTGATTGATTGATTTTTGGTGTTTAACGCGACTTTCAAAAATATTGCAGTTATATCATGGTGACCAGTTTTAGTGGTAGAGGAAGTTGGAGTACCCAGGGAGAACCACCGACCATGGGCAAGTAACTAATAAACTTTATTACTTGCGGCTGCGAGTCGACTGCACCTTTTTGTAATTTACAATGCCGTGCGAGAACCCATGCCGTATTGGTGAAGGCTTATACAGGGTATCTCATATTATCTGATACAATTATAACTTCTTGTTAAAACTTTATTCATAATTCAATTTTGATGGGTTACATATCAAAATAAAGGTAATAGAATCAAGTTATATTTTGTTATAAAATACGGGAAAAATGTTAACGTCATGACGTCATACGTGACGTCATAATAAACTTGTTGTTTATTCAAAATGGCGTTGGCACCAGCAATGGCCGCTAAAGTTGTCAAGTTGTATTATTCCAGTTGTTCACCAATATCAATAATAAGAGAAATGCAGAAAAGGTATCATAATCATGAGAGGCTAACACGATTGCATGTGCACCGGATAGTGAAGCTGTTTGAGCAAACTGGATCAGTTATTGACGGACGACACAGCAATAACGGGCGACCAAAATCAGTCAGAAGTTCAGAGAGTATCGAAGAGGTGAAGAAAGTGATTGAAGAAACACCACAACGGTCTGTCAGAAAAATATTAAGTGATAGTACTAATAATCCAAGTCGTGCCAGTGTTCACAGAATGATAGGTTATGATTTAAAGTTGATTCCATACACAGTATCAATCATGCAGCATCTTAAAGACTCGAATATTTCAAGTAGACTACAGTTTGCTAATTGGATGAAGGAACATTCTGAAATCACAGATGTGATTTGGTTTTCAGATGAAGCTCATTTTTATTTGAATGAACAGGTCAACAAGAGAAACTGTCATTATTGGGGAAGTGAAAAACGGAACATTTATATTGAAAAGCCCTTACATGGCGAGAAACTTACTGTCTGGGCAGCAATGAGTTCTACAGGAATTATTGGACAATTCATCTTCGTAGACGAGTTTGGGGATGTTGAAACGATAAACAGTGAACGTTATCTGAATATCCTCAGAAGCAAAGTTTTGCCAGCTTTGCGTAGTGTAGTATTTTGACGCTACTTACCGATAGTTGTACAAGGAGTTGTAACGGCCACAAACCATGGAAGTTACAGGATCCCAATATTATCGTCTGTCTGGTGATGGCGTCAAGGTAAAACTGTCGCATTCTGGGTATTTCTAGTACTCGTCAGCACACATCACTCTACGATCTACTACACTCCTCCCCGTTTTATCTTAAAGGACCCTGGACTGCAGCTAAACTGGGAAATCCTCCAAAACTAGTGTTAATCAGGATACCAAGGGTCACTCTAGGATGGGTTGAAAGGACAAGATGCTGACCAGTAGAGTATGGTCATGACCAGAAATACCAAAACAAGTGGTTGTCCGGGATATAATGATAAATCCAAAGACCAACTTAGGGCTCACAAGAGGCTGGTGATGCCTCCACAAGACCTATCGCTTCAGATATCACTGAGACAGCGCTTCTAGGAGGCATGGGGCTAGTAAATTCCATATGCTACACACCAGATGACGCTGTACCCTGGCACATACAAAGCACAGACAATTGCTTTGCCATTCTATCCAGCCACATTAAATACTAGTGCCCAAGAACCCCCTTCAGCGTTTCTCCACTGTGAGTCCCCAAACTGAATTCCCCACCTGAACCTTCCCCCAGTCCTTGCATTGATATTACTGAACAAAGTCTCAAGGGCAAAGCTGTTCGAATGTATTTGTTATAACCCCTGATCTGGTATTTTCCCCATTGTGTGCTCCCAGAAGTAGTCCAGCGCACATCTTGACTCATGCTTCTATAATATACTTGATAATTACACCGGAGCTTACATCATGCAGAATGTTATCACCCACCAATGCTTTTGTTTGGACATGGTCTCTGCATAAATCATGTCAACACATTTTACTCTCCAGCTACCCGGCCGGAGCCCATTCCAGCATCCTAACCAAAGGTGCCACACTACCTCCGGTCCCAATGACCAAGCAGTAGCCACACGCCAGGAGGCCGGAGGAGCCCTCCGGTCAAAAGGTCAACAAAGTGACCAACCAGAGGAGCCAACGGGCTATTTCCCCCAAGGCACGAAGACTGGCTACAGCAATTAACTTGCTTACCCCCTACACAAACAGGTGCAATACAAAAGCCACGTTGACCCTCTTCCCCAGCCCACCTGCTCACATTCAATATTTAATAAAGCTCGTTCACTGCTGAGACACCCCCTGTGTCCCAACAGTAAGACCCCGTCCCTTTGTAGTTGTCTCTTCCGCACACCTTGGATGGTCTGCATCCCGACATCCCAACGTCCCCAGCGATGGACTGATCAACACCATCAGTAACACTGACCGATCCAGACCTCACAACCACAGGGACCCCAGCCCCCGTCGACCCTCTTTCGGCTGGGAGCGTCTCCCGTGACTGGCACCTTTCCCCCTTCTCAATGACCACACTGTCCCCTGTCAATTTCCTTTCCGCTGGGAGCTCCTCCTCCATATATTCATGTTTCACTTCCTCCCCCTCCGAATGGCCCTGGTCCCTTGACAGATATAAATGGTCCGGATCTGTGCTCCCAACAAGCGTGTCATAGCCTTCAGCAGCAGACTGCTGGTGTTCCCCATTACCCACATCAGCCACACGTGACCCTACTGTTTCCCCCAGTTGGTGCAGATCACATAAAGGACTCGCGACCCCTGCATCCCTGTCGTACACTTTCTTATTTACAAGGGAAGGGATCCGGTCCACCATAAGGGGAGTCTGGTTTCCTGTCCAAAGTAATGTGCCCTCTAACCTCCACCCGGGGGATGGTGTTCCTTGTTCCGGAGAGCGTGGCCCCTATCCTTTCTCCCGTGGAAAGATCCGATCCCGCACCTTCCCTGGCCCCACCTCTCCCGAGGCGATCTACATCCATGCCAAGAACCGCATCCTCTCTCCCTTCCATACTTGACACCACACTCTCCAGCGACGGGGTCAAGCACCCCAATGGGGGCCTCCCGTACCCCGCTCCAGAGAACACTGCCTCTATCACCTCCGCTGCGGAACCAATCCCCGAATCCGACCCGACATTTTCACTAGCCCCATTTGCCTCAAGTCGGCACATGTCCCCGACAGCAATGAGTCCCTCGCATTCTCCCCACCAGACACCACACTCTCCGGCGACGAGACCAAATCTCCCACCAGGGATTCCCTGCTCTGTTGTCCGGAGAATGTGACCACCGACTCTTCCATCATGGAACTGTCCTCCGGGTCTGGCCCCTCTACGGGTTTATTAGCCCCAGCCAGGTTCATATCCCCACCTGACATTATTACCCTGGGGAAAAGGACCCGGTCACCCCTCAGGGGTTCCCGACACTCTTCCCCAAAAAGCGTCAAGTCTCCGACCTCCAGTTCACCCACCCCTCTACAGCCGCTACCGGGGCCCGACCCAACATCATCCCTCGCGACACACTTGCCCCCAAGTGAACCTTTGTCACAAAAAGCAATTTGGCTCACTCTCTCACCACCTCTTGGCACTCTCACACTACCCCGGCAGTGTGTCCGACCATCCTCAGGAAATCCCCTGTCCCCCTCAGTGTGCACAGTCACACCTGTGGACAATCTTTCTCCTTCCCCTATGGAATTGACGCTCTTCCGGAGAGGTCCTCCCCCATTCCAAAGGGTCTTGGTCCCCTGCCGTGCTGAGTGTGACATCCCCCTCTGTATTTTCTCTTTGTCCCATCAATGTGAAAACGTCCCTGTACGTTTCTCCCCTTGGTTGATTAAAGCACTCTTCCGCAGAGGCCCATCCCCTTTCCAGAGGTTCCTGGTCCCCTGCCGCAGTAAGTGTAGCAACCCCCTCCATGTTCTCTCCTTGTCCCTTCCCTGTGAAACCGTCCCCGTAATTTTCTCCCTTCTGTGGGTCAACACATTCCTCCGGAGGGGTACACCCCCATTTAAGAGGTTCTTGCTCCCCTGCCGTGCTGAATGTGCCAGACCCCTCCATTTTCTCTTTCTGTCCCTCCTCCGTGAAACTGTTCCCGTAAGTTTTGGCCCTACATATCATACTATTTTCCCTTCCCATCTCGGAATGTGAACCTTCCCCATTTCTAGAGGACTCGCTGTTCCGCTCCAGAGAGCTACTCCTCCTGGTGCTTCCTTCCATCTTTGTTATTGGGAGGGAACCTCCATCCTTCACTTCGGTTACCACTGAAGGACCATTTGTTAACTTAGGGCTTGCCTCCTTCTCATAGCTGTTACCTGCCTGTATTACCCCTCTGCTTTGGGTGGGGCTCCTTGACACTATATCAGGGGTATTCTTAAATTCCTTATTCATAATCAGCAAAGTTTTGGCCGAGTCTGATATAAGCCCCTTTAACTCTGACCTCCCTCCCCTGATCTCTGTTCTCTGAAACTGGTCCCAATTTTCCACTTCTGTTCCTATCTTTCTCCCTTCAACTTGAATTCCATACTGCCCACTGCCACCGCCTGTTTCCCTGTTCATTAGATTACTGTGTCCCTTGTAATCTCTTGGGTTCCCAATTTCCTGTCCCATTCCCATGTCTCTTGAGTGTCTCTGGTCCCAGCTTTCTCTCCCCACACGAACTTCAACCTCTGCTTTGATATTAATCTCCCTTCTCTTTCTTCTTGGGATATCCGGAGAATCAGAGGTGTCAATCTTCGGTATATTACACTCCCCATAATCCCTAGACCCCTTATTTACCTGCCCTACGCCAGCTGTGCACCCCCAGTACTCCCCATAATTGGCTTCCCTATACTTTCCATCGACACTAGTTTCCTTCCAAATATTTTCTGTAGGACGACTCCGGTATTTGGATAACAGGTTGGCATGACCGGAGCCCTGAGGAGCAGCAAGGTGCCCCCTAGCTAACCCGGAAACGTGCCTTCCTGTTCCCATATCCAGAGTCTCCTCCCTGTAAGCATAAGTCTTACCCCTTCTTTCCCCGTTTCTCACTCTGCACGGACTAAAATCTAACAGGCCTGCAAGATTTTGCATGCTTGTTATCCCTAAAAGGTATTCCATATCGATGGGTTTCAGGTTTCCCTTCTCCTCCCTCACAATCCACAACCTTCTAGCCGATCTTAATCTTAGCCCTGGGTCTGGGAGGGACAACATCTCATCATATGAACATTCATTGATTCTTATTTTCGCCATTTCTACCTTGTTTAAACCCGATTGTTGTTTTTTCTAGGTATATGAATGCAAACTGTATGTTTTCGAGTGGCGAAATTTTTACACTGACCACTCTCTTGTTTATTTTTATTTTATTTATTTATTTTAACCAATCGTTGTTTTTCAGTGTTGGTTTTGTAATAAATGATGTTATTTATAATTTTTTCCCAAGTTTTTAAAACTTCCCGGCCGGTCACGTTGTTAAATATGCCGCCCGTCCCTTTATTCAACCCGGTTACTGGTAAAATGGTACCAGTCACGATCACAATTTCTGCAAGTTGACTGCGGGGTTTACAACTATCCCACAAGAAGTTTACCACACGCAAGTCTTCTCCAAAACCCTTTGCTCGGCAGGTCGACTGTTAACCGGGTACCAGTTGCGACCACATTTTAGTCCAAGATGGCTGCGGGGTGTACACCTATCCCACAAGGAGTTCCCCAGCAGACCAATCTTCCCCTTCCCTCGTTTTACAAACGGAATTCCCGTGGATACCTCCACAAAACCTTTAAAAATCGCTAACATCAGTGCACCTGAGCGTTAACGATACCTCAGCTCAGTATTCCTCCAGAAAACTGAGATGGAACCCAACGATGGCTCTCAGAACCTCTCTGATCACCCTAGTCCCTTTCTTCTAAAAAACACGAAAGTGGCCCGCGAAAAAAGTTCGAGGAATCGGAGCGCCAATGTAGTATTTTGGCGCTACTTACCGATAGTTGTACAAGGAGTTGTAACGGCCACAAACCATGGAAGTTACAGGATCCCAATAGTATCGTCTGTCTGGTGATGGCGTCAAGATACAACTGTTGCATTCTGGGTATTTCTAGTACTCGTCAGCACACATCACTCTACGATCTACTACAGTAGGATAGGGATAGACATTGGTAGCATGTGGTTCCAACAGGATGGTGGAACCCCCCACACAGCATTACGTGTCATTGCCTGGCTTGAAGAGAAGTTCGGAGAAAACTTTATTTCCTTCAAGATGAACAACGAGTGGCCGCCTCATTCACCTGACCTGAGCCCGCTTGACTTCTATCTCTTGGGATATTTGAAGGATCGAGCATACAAACCCACACCAAATACACTAGATGAACTGAAAGTGTCTATTCGCAGGGAAACGAGGAAGGTCACCATAGAAACATGTCAATATGTCATCAGAAACTTCAGGGAACGTTTGGACGTTGTTATCACACAGAAAGGACCTCATCTTGAACATATACTATAAAATATGAACTGGTACTATGTTCAGGTACTGTAACAGCATGTACATATTATATATCAGCATGTACATATTATATATCAGCAAAAACCTTCTTCTGTGTACAATCACATGATGTGCTTAGTATAACTGTATGATTCTTGATTAAAGAAATACTGTGATTGCAAATAGTATCAGATATTATGAGACACCCTGTATGAGTTGTTAGATCCAACGACCTAACTCGTTGAGCCATCCACCATCACCCAACAAATGGACGACCAAACACCAAAAATATTTAACTGTTTATGTTTATGTACGTTAGACGTTTTTCATATTTCAGCTTACCACACGCAAAAGGAAGACAGAATCGACTACAAAAATTATATCTTTTTAGGTCTTACCTGTCTAGGGACGTTTTTGGAATGATCTGCTATATACAGTAATATAAGAATATTCTTGAAACGGTTTAGTGACATCACTTTCCTGAACCATCGTGACGCTCGGCTCGGCATTGTTGAGTTCCAATACTCTTCTATTGATGACTTTCTCACTAGTCCCATGTTGAAAACAATGGCTAAGAATGACTTAAGATCTTTCAATAACAAAGGCTTCCATGATGTGATTCTTGCTTGTCTAGTTGCTGTGTTAGCACTTCTTCTAATGAAATCTCTGGCAAAGCTGTATAAAGACAACCATTATCGGACTTACTACCCCGTAAATTATCACAAACATTGCGAAAAATAATTCAACATATAGTCAGTGGATTAATTATTTATGAAATCCCACAGTTGATATCACAGTGTTGTTAGTTTGATCTTTTTGTCAGTGGATTAAGAAACTGTAGCTAGTTGTTAGTTAATTTTGAGCATTCATACTTTCTGGTCTTGTTTCAGTTTAAATGTGTCTATTGTCTATAGTACCATAATTCGAATTAGTTGAATTTTTCCAACCTGACTTTTACTGTGTGTCAGTTGTTGTTGATATTCGTTTTACCAGTGATAAAGGTAGTCAGGAACCTTTGTCATTGGTTGTCTTTGTTGGATAGTTGCGCATCGTTGTTATGTTATCATATAGAGTTCACGTCAGAATATTTGTAGTGTTCGGGGAGTGTTTTCTCATGATTTAAACACAAATGAAAAATTCTTCGATTTTGTTATATTCGAAATAAACAGGAAATCGTCAACAAAAGATTTGCATTAATCTTTAATTCATAAGAAAATTAAAACACTTCGGCCTAAAATTATGACAAAATAAGGCTACAAATTTGAAACAATGCCGCGTCTGTTGATACAAATTTTACGGAAATCCTACAGTAATGGCTTCAGAATCCAAATTTGAAAAAATGTGGTTTTATATGAAATATAAAGTAAAAAATCGTAACTGTGGCGAATACTTATGTCCACTGACTGTATTAGAACTACAGTATTGTTGTAAGTTTTTAATGAAATAAGAACTTGAAGCCTCACTCAAACTAAAGTTCACCTCCGAATTTGATTGGTACAAAAGAGGTATAACAAAATACCGAACACAATGAAAACTGCATAGAGTGACAATCAAGAAATCGAAGTCCGTAAAACGGACAAATTCGAGAATCAACAACAAAAAATTAAGCAACTACCGTAGTGGTCCTGGCTTGGTACAGATATTTCAACGTAAATGATGGGTTAAATAATCAGTAGAATTTGAGTCGATATGTTGATAAATAAAAAGTAGTACATCATACACTAAGTTCTACCTTTTTAGTAGTCAGTGTAGCATTTTCTGTTAGTAAAACGAAATACCTGTTTGTTCTTCTAACAATCTCTTTCATAAGCCCAACTGTGAACAGCATTAAAACGTAGATAATCGGGCTGGCATTTCCATCTGGCATATTTCTAACTCTAGGGTTACCGTTGAAAACAATATTTGTATCGGGTTCAGGAGGCAAAGCTCGCACCCAAAAGGAAGCCATCACAAGCGCAGAGCTTATCTATGACGTCAACATAGAATTTCGTTATAATTTATATGACGTTATATGTAATTACGTCATTCGAGATATGGAGGCAGAAAAAAAACGACGAACTATAAAAAAAAATACATTTTAATTATCAAAACTCTAATTGGTGACACAATCGGCCTGATCGGCCCACTGGGAGTCAAAGACCACGCAAATCGACCTATTCGGCCCAGTGACAGTTAAAAACAACACAAATCGGCCTGATCGGCCCAGTGGCAGATAAAGACAAAGCAAATCGGCCCATCGGCAGTATAAGCACCACAAACTAAACCAAACTCAAATTCAAAATCACCATTTCGTAAGTGGTCTAAATCAAATTCAAAATCTACTGTTTTTCATTAATTCATCACTGTGTAAACTTTAATTCTCTTTGGAAGCGTGTAAAGACAACTTGAGAATGCCATCTTTTCACCTATGAGTTTATCGTTTCAAGACCTTGTTATCATTATAAATATATCTGACATGTTGCTCATTTCACGTGAAAAACAACAGCTACATTTTTGTAATGAAATATGAATCATAGAAATTATTACTGTTGTTTAATGTCTATTTCATATAAAAAACCGGAAAAAATTGTAAATGTACACACTGGTCACATATGATTAAATAAAAAGCAGGTCCTCACCGTCCCACATTACGATTAAATAACAGAAAGAACACATCGGTCACATATTATATTTAAATAACTAGCAGGTTCACACCGGTCACACATAATATTTAAATAAACCGCAAGTACACGCCAGTCACACATTATAATTAGATAAACAGCAGAGACATACCAGTCACACATCATATTTATATAAACAGCAAGTACACACAGGTCACACATCATATTTAGATAAACAGCAAGTACACACCGGTTACACATTATAATTGGATAAACAGCCAGTACACAACGGTTACACATTATAATTAGATAAACAGCAAGTACACACAGGCCACACATTATAATTAGATAAACAGGAAGTACACACCAGTCACACATTATAATTAGATAAACAGCAAGTACATACCGGTCACACATTATAATTAGATGAAAAGCAGGAACATACCAGTCACACATTATAATTAAATAAACAAAAGGTACAAAAATTTTACAAAATATGTTATTAATTTTTAAGTTAATGTATATACACATATGATATCCATCTGTGTTAATACTTCTGAGGTGGTACTGGCTGTGGTGTCTGTCCAGCCGCTTGATAGGGTGCGTATTGATTTTGATAACCTTGTGGATACGAGTTATTTGCTCCTGAATAATATGGGGGAGGCGCTGCTGCTCCCGTGGGGTATCCTGATAATGAAAAAAGAAATCATTTAATACACCATCTAAATCATAAAAAAATATTATTTGTACATATGATCAGAGGTTACGGTAATGGTGTTTAACGTTACGTTCAACAAAAATATTTCAGCCATATCGTGGCGGTCAGTTTCATTGGTGGAGGAAACCGGCGTACCAGGAGAAATACACCAACCTTCCGCAGAGTCATTGACAGGCTATATCACATAATGTTGTATCGATTACACATTAATGATTCGAACTCACAACGTTGGTGGTGACAGGCATGTACTACATAAATCCAACTACCATAAGATCGCGACCACGAAGGCCCCTCATATGATCAGTCATTGTTATTTTGATAGAAGCTTACGTATAATTAATTGCATGCATATTATTATATTCTAGAATATAGCTAGAAACAGATTGGTGCTTAAGACTTGTGTAAAATGATCTAATTGTTTGCCTCAGGTTTGAATGTTTTGATGTCATAATTAGCGTGCTCAATTCGAGTACAGAAGATCATGTGTTCGTTCGAGTTCCCTTTGGTAAAACCAAGTACTATGGCTATTACATTTGCATAATTATGTTGCTACTCCACATTCAAAATTCAAATAATCGTGTTGATCTAGCACATGGCGAACCCCATCTTTACCATCTCATCGAATTGTAACTTGTTTTCGTCAAATTAGAGATGACACATTTTAATTTGACCTTAAACAATAACCACTCATATTTCGTCAGGGTGTGTATTACAATATATTAATGATAAACCATGTTTGGTGTTGTTGTATCGTAGTTTAGTTATGCTCTTTGGGTTTCTTGCTCTTAAAGACTTTGAGCAAGAAAGTATTTTCTTTTAAATGAAATATAACACTTGGTCGTTCGAAGATGAAACATATTGCAGCTAGGTTCCCTATTCTACGCCAAATTAAATATGCCAGAGAAAGATTTATGAATATAACTGAGAACGAACCAAACAGGAACGAACACAGAAACTGGGAAATATATTATGTTGTTTTGTTTTTTACCTCCCGTTTGCTGTGATCCGGACTGTGTAATAACAGTTGTTCCTGCAGCAGGTGGTGCTGCGTATGTGGTGATTCTTTGGTAGCTTCTCCTCCTACAGGCGACCACAACAACAATCACAACGATGATTCCTATAAATATAATTCCTCCAACAACTCCTCCTATCACACCTCCAGAATTATAATCTGTAACATAAGGTAGACATATAATTTGTCAGCCTTCACTTAAGTAATAAAACCGTCGATATCTCATTAAGAACGCACGACGCGTTCCTGGAATGATCTGCATCAGGTACGTTTAAAGTCGAAAGTTTGATTTGATTTTAATTGATTTTTGGTGTTTTAACGCCACTTTCAGCAATATTTCAGCTATATCATGGTGATCAGGTTTTGTGGTGGAGGAAGCCGGAGTACCCGGAGAGAACCACCGACCATGGGCAAGCAACTGGTAAACTTTGTCACTTGCGGCTGCGAGTCGAGTGCACCCTTTTTATAAT
>MJUT01025524.1:64699-85504 GCA_002080005.1 Gigantidas platifrons
CTAAATTAGTGCACACGAGTCGTTTATGGAATAACCGTTATCAGTCAAATAATATGAAAGTCTTTGGGAGCAAGAAACTAAAGGACCTAAACAGGATAGCCAAAATCTACGCAGGTCACCTATGACTGACGGTGGAGAACCTTAGTTTTAATTATACTTGCATTCTTTAGAAAAGTATATATAATAGACCATGTCATTGCCAAACTGATATAAAACATAGATTTAAGAAATAATTCATGGTAGCCCGAATTTATATTATTTTTACCACGGGTAGGCACTTTATGCCAATTATTTTACCCTGAGCGTTAGCGAGTATTTTACCCCGAGCGTCATAAAATATAGCCATAAATTGCCTACCCGTGGTAAAGATAATCTAAATTCGGGCTACCATGAATTATTTCGATTGTAATATGTAAAAAATGGTAAAATATCGTTATAAATTGTCGATGACGTCATACATTTCAATGGGTGTAGGTATATATTAATTTTACCACGGGTTTGGACTCGAATACAACATTAACGTTATTTGGCATTGTCTAGTTCTTGTGGTTTATACCTTGTAATAATAATTATTATTAAAGTTAATTCCTTTTTACGTCGCTCAACATTCAATTATCCTGTTCATTGGGATGAAGATGACCACTTGTTCTGTTTTTATTTCTCTGTGATTTGAGAGTTGAGAAACTGCTGGAAAAATATTAGTGTATTGCCGTGGTTTGTTTGTATTTGTTTTCATGCTTGTTTTGTTTTTGTTCATTTTACAGTAATAAGAGATAAATTATTGATTCCATTTCAGTTGGATATTGTCGAATAAACGTTAGAAACAAACCGAAGTGGTATTCAGGAATGGCCAACCAAGAGACTCTGGCAATAATGGACACACATGACATATACAAAGACAAACGAAATTTGTATTTCGCAATCTGATGTTGTTTTATCTTCTTCATTTCTACCTTATAGAGTGTTTGTTATATGGTTTTTAACGCCACTTTCATCGATATTTCAGTTATATCGTGGTGGTCAGTTTTATTGGTGGAGGAAACCTGAGGACCCGCAGAAAACCACCGACCTGCCACTAACAAACTTTATCACATAATGCTGTACACATCGCCCTGATCCAGATTCGAACTCAAAACACAGTGGTGATAGACATTTATTGCATAGGTAGTTGTAAATCCAACTAGCATACGATCCAGCCGCGACAGCCCCTAGAAGACACAGATAGACTTCTCAAACATAAAAATTCACTAGACGTAAATATGCATTTGTTGTTAATGTCCACACACAAACAAATTCATATTAAAATAATGAAAAGATTTACATTACTGGCAACGAAAATGAAGTCTTGAATGCTTCATCAATGAACATTTATATTGAGTATTAGTTTTTACTTACGATACTGTGTCCATGCCGATGCAAAACCTATTGTCACAAGACATATGTATGTAATCAGGATACCCTTTGCCATGACTTGCAAAATCTAGTAATAAAAATGAAATTGCATGCTGTTAATCATGCTTTAAGGGAAAATGGCAGTAATTAAAACTAAAGTGAAATATAAGAGAAATCAATTATTATTATAAAACCCAATTTTGGTTTTTTTTTCTAAAGAAGGATCTCAGGAAAAGTTTGAAGACACCAAAGGGGTAAGCAGAAACTGTCAATTGAAGAAGGACAAATAATACAATGGTCACAAGAAAAAGGACCAAAGGTAAAAAAAAAATGGAATCTGGAATTTTCGCTGTCGATCAGTTTGTTATGAGACATTATGTGTTGGTGTGTCGGAAGACGCTTATGCCTCTTATTAATCATTGGGTTTAGAAAATAAAATGAAAAACATAGAGTCGGAACAATACAAAAATCGTAGACATAGACAAAATCGATACACAAACACACAAATACATGACCACTTGTATGTGACTTCAAATAACAAACAAAAACTTGATCGTCCCCTTTACTGGCTTGGTAAACATTTCAAGATTACAAAAAAAGACGATAACATTAAACAAACCCATTTTCTGGTGCATGTATACTTTTACAACGTTAACTTATAAACTGGAAAATAACGAAATATTAATTTACTTCATCTTACCAAATAAGTAATGTATGTTAAAATATATTTTTTTCCAACAACACAATGTATATTTATCCCCCAAGTGTACAGTGTTATTGCACAATCGTTATCGCACAGTCATACTAATAACAAGTCACCTGATAATCTAGGTCAACTGATATCAAAAATGATAACGCTGCTATAAAATTTCCCGAGTAATTCAATCAAAGCACATGATCTCACCACACCCGTGTCTACATGTATGTGTTGTCATGATATTCATTGGCTTAAGAGCTTTATATCTGATTTGACAGAGGCGGAAGTGTAGTATGGAAAGTGTGTGCGTGGGAAAGTATTAGGAGTTAACCGGAACATTTTCAAAACTGCAAAAAATTAATTCGGTATTAAAGTATACACCTTGTTTCACTGGGCAATACTTTTGTTACCTCCATGCTAATTAAGTTCAACATTTTTGCTATCTTTTTTTTTTGTCACGATTGGTGAGGGGGGCAATAAATGGGGGCAACCCCCTCCACGGATCTTACGCCTCTAATCGATATAAAATCATTTGGCCTAATCGATATGAACAAGCATAGTTGACCTAATGAACTATGCCTGTTAAAATTATCGTGTGCTCACTGGTATTCATAGCTTAATCTACCATCGTCAGGAGATGTTCCTTGTCGTTATAGAGAGATATCGATCGAAAACAAGTGGTCAAAATCAAGTTCAAAATCACCATGGTTAAAGTGGTAAACATCAAGTTCAAACACCGCCACGTTATAACTGAAATATTGTTGAAAGTGACGTTAAGCACCATAAACTAAACCAAACTCAAATTCAAAATCACCATTTACGTAAGTGGTCTAAATCAAGTTCAAAATCTCCTGTTCTTCATTAATTCCAGGAAATTTTCTAAGGCTTGACTGTTACTATTAGTAAAATTAAGGGCATCGCATTCGTTCAATAGTTTTTCAGATGTTGTATCATTTACTACTTTTTACGATTAAAAGAGATCATAAACCATTTGTCCGTATGTCGCACCGTTTTGTAATGTATTGCTTTTTGGCCGAAAATACATTTTATTAAATATTTTTTCAACGTATTATGACAATTTTAAATATTTAATACGTTATTATTATAATCGTTTTATGGTTTATGGTTTATGTTGTTCTTACGCCACTTTCAACAATTGTTCAGTGATATCGTGGCGGTCAATTTTATTGGTTGAGAAAACCAGAGTACCCGGAGAAAACCACCGACCTGTCGCAATTCACTGCCAAACTTTATCACATAATGGTGCATCAAGAGCACTTCGTCGTGAACGGGTTTTTTTCCCCACAACTTTAGTGGTGATAGGCATTGATTGCACATCTAGTTGTAAATCCAACTACCATACGATTACGACCACGACGCTTTCCTCCACAAATAAAAATGACAGCCTCGATATAGTTGAAATATTGTTGAAAGTGGCGTTAACCACCATAACCCTAATCATATAACTGTATTGCAATAAAAACCCCGAAAATAATTATTGAAAGCATAAACATGGAGAGTAAAATAGCAGATTACTCACTACTAGCTAACAAGTAGAATCTGTTGAATAAATATCATCACGCCACTCACAGATTTAATGACAATTATGCATAAGCATTTAAAGAATTTAATGGTCTTCATGTGAGACCAAAATTCTGGTTTTTCCATTGGTCCGCAAGGAGTTGTGATAGAAAGACCCATGCTGCTGATGTTAGATAATCACCATTAATATCTCGACTTACAAATAATTGCTGCTGGAAATTGCAATATAATTGATATGTTGTCATTTACACCCAACTTCTCTAATTATCTCCAAACGTTTGACAGAACAGTGGATGGTCCATTAGAAAGCATATTGAAAAAAATACGTGGCCAAAATTAAGCATAGTTCTGAACGAAGTATTCCAGGGAAAGATATTTAACCATATTTGTGACCTAGCGTAGTATTTCCAAAACAAAACATAATTAAGAGGTGTCCAAGTTTCAGGACTATTTCTTGTAATTCCGAACGTGTGTGCCACGACCGACTTATACTCAAATATATGATACATAGTAAACTACTTACAAATGACACAGTTTTATCAAATAACAGAGAACCAAGTTTAAATGATTTCGATCCTACAGGAAATCGCCAAGCAGGCCACAAGAAGAATTGCATGCAAATGAACACACACAATCATGACATCCTCACAGACTTAGGGTTAGAAAGTGTACCGTAATAAATGTATAGTTATATTTGTGACCAAAAATGAGGGAAGATGTACGTATGGAGCAGAAGTGGCAAAATCACAATACTAAATTTGTACTCTACAACGTGTCCATCACGAGCAACAGATGCATTATGCAGGACGTCAGTGGAGCAGGTCCTGCTGACCCTACCGGAGCACCTGAGTTCACCATCGGTTTTAGTGGTGTTTGCATTCGATCTTTAGTTTTCTGTGTAGTGATTTGTTAAGCATTGTTTGTCCGTTTGCCCTTTTTTCTTTTTGGCGATTAGAAAAAGGGCAAACGGACAAATAATGCTATTGGCTTTCCTTCCGTCCATTTACAACTTTCGTATCTTCAAGCAATTCTTTCAAAATTATTTTAGATATAATTATTGTGACTATTATACCTGGAAACCATGATATCTGGGAAAACCACCTACCTGTTGCAAGTCAGTGAAACGCAAGTATTTGTATCTAATACACCTCACCATAGTAAGGAGAATACACCTCACCATAGTAAGGAGAATACACCTCACCATAGTAAGGAGTCAAACCCACAACTTAAGTTGTGATAGGTTCTGATTGCATATGTAGATACATTTGTATTGATAAAACTAACATACGATCGCGACCCATTTTTGGTCCCACTACCAGTACCTGTCGTGATTGTCGTACCCACAATTCAATTTGGCTAGGGAAACTGAGATACACAGATTATTGGAAATATGTCACTGAAATTTCATATGCTAGTTTAACCAATATTGAAGCGAAGACTATTACTTTTGACTTCTCGCTACATTGGCCGTACCGGTATTCCCGTGTTCGGAACATCCAAGTATCAAGCATATAATTATGTAAACAGTGAAACCTGTCTAAGCCGAATCTGCTTAAGACCAGATTGTCTGTTCGAAATATACTGGTGTTCAGCTTTTGCAGGTTTTGTTTTGTTGGGTGTTTAGTTTTGGCAGGTTTCATTATGATGTAAAGAGTAGATATGTGTTTTGTTTGATGTGAAAAATTATATATGGGTTAGGGTAAGGGTCATGGTATTTAACGCCACTTTCAACAATATTTCTGTTATATCGTGGCGATCAATTTTATTGGTGGAGCAAATAGTAGTACCCGGAGAAAACCACCGACTATAAACAATGATATACCGGTATACATAATATGAATATAATTTTATGAGTTTAAACGATGTTATGATAAAAATATGTATACTAGTTTATTGATGTATTTATTCCAACAAATATAACGAATTAATAACAAGAAAAGTACTTAGGTGATGATAAGGTTACACTTCCATCAAATTTCAAGATGAACTTCAAATTTTTTATTTCCTATCTCCACTTTAATAGACACCTTGACAAGCCTGTCCACACCGTCTTCGTACATAGGTATCCCGTATGATTCTAGGGAGTTGTCTTCAGTTAGAACGATACCCTTATAAAAGAATCTATGTATTTCGTCAATGGAAATTCCTGTTTCCTTAGAGATGTTTGCCTTTAACTCTGAAATGGTATCATCACAGCTTACGTTCAGGTCGATCGTCTTACCATTGGACATTTCTATAGGAACGTACACCATCTGAAATTAGTTAACAAAACTTTCTATGAATCTGTTTTGTTACAGGAAAAGAAAGAATAATACAAAACAAAACAAAGACTACACGGATTCACGTAAAATGTCACATTGATACCAATACCAGATAGAAAAACGTCAAATTTTGAACGGGCCCTTGAAATTATACGAAAATATACGATACTGTTAGAACACTGATTTAAATCAAATAAATATATATATATTTATATATATATACTTGTTATCTATATAAGTAAAATAACAGAATCGGCATAATTAGAAATTCAAACGCTCCAGATTCCAACATACATGTATATTTAAAATGTTTAAAAAGAACTTAATAACTGGGTTGCACAAATCTCAATTAAATTTAAGTGTCAATTAAGTTTTAATTGACACTTAAATTTAATTGAAATGTACATTAAATTAATGTACACTGTATTAAGAGGTCGACTTTGATGCAGAAAGAAAGTGTTCTGATACGACAGGTGACCTCATAAAAGAGGTTCAATTCATATTTAATTTTCTAGGACAGGATAAGAAAAGATGATCTTTAAATACAGGTGACCACATAGACAGATTTGACTATAGTCATAATAAACAAAAATAGAGCCCGAGTGGCTCAATGAGTTAGGTAGTTGGATTGCCTAACAACTCATACAGGCCTGTCACCAATACGGCGTGGATTCGCGCCCGGCTTTGTAGATTACAAATAAAGGGTGCACTCGACTCGCAGCCGCAAGTGATTAAGCTTACCAGTTGCTTGCCCATGGTCGGTGGTTTTCTCCGGGATTCTTCCACCACTAAAACTGGTGGCCATGATATAGCTGAAATATTGCTGAAAGTGGCGTTAAACACCAAAAATCAATCAATCAATCATAATAAAAATTAATGGTGTCTTGTGGTCACGACCGCGTAGAGTTAAAACATATATAGAGCATCTGTCAGTTCTATTACATGTACGATATTTAGTACTCTTCTATTGTAATCGTTCTTAACCAGTTTGTTAAGACTTCGTGAAATGCTTTAATCAACACGGTGGTTAATTTCTGCATAAGAATTCTCGCTATGTACAGTGTAATTAACAAATGAAATTAATTTGGTGTGTACAAGGATTTATATTCCTCCTTGGTGTGTACGACGACAAAGTAGGAAACATGTGGCTTAATATTCAATGGTATAATACAATAACATGTTCATTGTCTAATTAAACACACAATATATAAAATAATGACTTACCTTAACAGATAATTTATAATTCTATGTTTAAAAAAAAACAGCAACTACAACTAATGACATCAAATTGAAAATCTGACACATCGAAGGTCATATGTAATAAGCAACGCTATAACAAACAACAAATCATATCCGTTGTTGTGGTGTTTACAAATAATAATGCGCAGCTAGATGTTGCAATTGCTACAGTGAAGATAACTTGTTTTTTTTTCTCTATCACTACCAAGACTTTTACCGGACTAGACTGAAGACACGAGTAACTCGGCGGGTGGCTTATTAGAAATAGGAACTTCTTACACTTCATGAGCACCCGAGTTCACCCCCAGTTTTTTTAGGTGTCCGTGTTGCTCATCGTTATAGGGTGTTTTGTGTTTTCCAATTACAAATGTATGTGTCTTTATGTTCTGAGTTCCGTGTTGTGATTTCCGCATAAACACTATGTTCGGTTCTACTTTACCTCCAGTTGTTTGTAGTAGTTCTCACGTCTTATTTACGTTATTTGTGTTTGTTTGCGTACAGTGGTGTCCAACAAATAGTGTTGTGGTTTAGTTTTGTTTTTCTGCGTCTTCTGTACCCTATGTTCCCTATTACTTCGAATTGTCTATTTTTGATGAACCCCTTCGGTATTCTCTAACGTTTATGAAATAGAAATGATCTGAAATGTTTGCCTTGCAACGGGCTACTAAGGACCCTTCCTTAGAAGATCTGTACCTTAACTGTTACAAGATGATTTTACGTGTAAGAATTATCTCGTTCTCCAAACACTGACAAAAAATAGGAATTTCTAATTCTAAATTAAAAAAAAACAAACAAACAAATGACATCAAATTGAAAAATAATTTGACAATTGACACATACAATAAACAGCGCTAACAAATAACAAATCATATCCGTTCTTGCGGTTAGTTAAGCTAGTACTTGTTAATTGCGTAACAACATAAGGACTGTAATTATATCCACTAACAAAGTACACTTGTTGATAAAAAAAATATTTGCGTTTTATATTTGTCATTTTATTTAATCGGATCGGTGGATTATTTGTTAGCGTAAAGTATGGTAGATATTGGATTCGAGCCCCGTAGCGTGCTCACCTCGAGTATGGTAGATCGAGGGTTCGAACCCCGGTCGGGTCAAACCAAAGACAATAAAATTAGTATGTGTTGCTTCCCCGGAAAGGACGAAACATTAAGGGGTTAGAGCAAAGACTGTTTGGCTCGGAATCAGCATAATGTGTCTGAGTGGAGAGACATGCTTACCCACGGACTGTTTTTTCAGTGAGGTAGCACGATAAAAAATCTTTTTTTTTTTTTAAGATTTTAAATACATAAATAATATAGATGTGGAGAGTAAAAATATAATTTTGTTATATTTCTAATTTTTTTTTTTAATTCAACTGTTTTATTTGTCAAAATAATGTTATAGTTTTACATAAATAGTGTCTAAGATATAACATATAATTCTGCGACAGCTTGTAATACGGAAAGCTTGACCATGGACAATAGTGAGTAGCGTGTTTGGAGAGTACCATGCTCCCTTCATTCTAAAGACCTATTGCGTAAATTTTGAGGATAAAAAGAGTAGGCGTATTTTAGTCGCTACAAAAGCCTAATTGTTTTGTCCACATCGAACTCCCCAACCTTTTCAGTGACAATAAAAAGTCGTTGACCCGGTTAGCCCATCCATTCCCTCATTTCTATAAGTTAATGATACTACTGATACTCAAAAGTATGCTTCTTACACTGACCTCCATCTTGAAATCGACAACGGAGGAAGATTAAAACAAAACTCTACGACAAACGCGATGACTTCACATTTCCAATAGTCAACGTCTCCTTCACCAGTAGCAATATTCCAGCATCATCATCGTATGGAGCTTACATTTCACAACTCGTACTTAATTATAGAGCTTGTCCAGTACAGTGATTTTCTGGACAGAGCTCAGCTGCTGGCGCAAAAGCTACTCAAGCAAGGCTACGTTGTTCCTAGCCTAAGTTGAAGTCATTGCTACAAAAGGTTTACGGTCGTCATCGCAATCTAGTTGACCCTGACGAAATGTCCATATCTCAAATGACAATCGATCTTTTACTTTTTACGTAGATGTTTTCTTTCCTGTATCACTGCCAAGACTTTTACCGGACTTGACTGTATATATGAGTAATACGGCGGGTGTCTTATAAGAAGCAGGAACTGCTTACCATTCGCGATCACCTGAGTTCGTCCACGGTTTTTGGTGGGGTCATTGTTGCTTATCATTTTAGCTTTTTGTGTTATCCTATTATTTTTTCTTTGCGTTCTGAGGTCCGTTACAATTTCCGCATATTTAAACGCTGTTCGGTTCGTCTTTACCTCCAATTCTTTGTAGGAGGGATCATGTCTCACTTACGTTATTTATTTATTTTTGCGCATAGTGGTGTCGTGTTTTTGTTCTTCGTCTTGTGTACCCTATGGTGCCAGTTTCTCTGGATTGTCCATTTTGTTATTGTCCATTCGGTTATTTATATATTATTGACATTGTTCTCGTCCTGAAAATAGCTAAAATACTGCTCGCTGTACGTTAAGTAATAATCAATCAATCAATAAAAACTAGAATGTATGCACATCAGTTTAGAAGAATATTTCATAAACTATTATTCATCTAAATAATAGACTTTTCCTTTTTTCTACAATAATTTTCCCGTACCTACGACATCCATCACAATAATCTATTTGAAAAGAAACCTCACTCATCGTATATATTTTGCCAAGGATTTATTTAAGTCCTTGATTTTGCTAAAAAAACAAAACAAAACAAAAACAAAAACAAAAACAAAAACAAAACAAAAAAAACACTTTGCTATTTATACATTTTTAATACGTGTTTTTTAAAAGGAAAATGTCCATAAAACTGTCTAGGTATTTCCGATATTTTTTACGTTTTGATTTCAAATTAATTAAAGACACAAAAAATGCTATACATTTTTACAAATGAGTCAGAATGTGTTAAAAGTGAGAGACGAGTTACTGATAGACTATGATACAAAATCACATACAACTGAACTATGCCATTTTCCTCATAGAAAATATATTATCTGGCTTTTTTCTGGGGGGGGGGAATTGTAATTCATATAGTAGGTGTTGACCATTCATGTGGTTACCTCCAACACGCTATTCAAAATAAATGACGTTATTGCAATATAGCAATACAATAGGTGGTTATTTTTATATATCTCTCCACCTCTAAATAGTTGAGACTGCAGGTGGTAGTGTCTTAACTCGTTTAAATTATATTCAGTTGAGCACGTAATTATTGATGGTTGTCGAGAAATGCTGTTTTAAGTTGGAACAATTCCGTCCTTCTGTATTTTATCACGAAACATAACAGAATCTAAACAAGAGTAACACGACGGGTGCCATTAATGGAGCAAGAACCGGTTAATTATGCTTCCCGAACACCTGAGTTCAATCCCTGTTTTAGTTGGGTTCGCATTGCTCAATCTTGAGTTTTCAGTGTCCAAACTAAAATGTACTGTTTCACGAAATCATCTGTCTTTTTGTCCATTTTCTTCTTGTAATTTTTGTTAATTTACGGCTTCCGAATCCTCTTTAGTGTCTTCAAACTTTGTCTTTCCTTTCTGTGGTATTGTCTTGCAAGGCTTGGTCATTTACAGTTTCCCCCAAATATTGAACAGTGACGATTAACTCATGTCAATTGTTTATCATGTGTTTCACTTTGTTCATGATCAACGCATTGTTCTTCATAACCTGACCTTCGATTAAGTTGCACAGATCCACAATACCCACGGAGTTCACTAATATCCGACATCAGATCAAATAATTGCACTTCTTCCATAGCCGTCATATATTTTGTTTAAGTACGTTCACGTTTTATGGTTGTTTTAAGAATCACTTTCAGCTTGACCAACGTTACGCTTACTGCCAACATTGACTTCTTTAGTAAGAAAGTGAGTGAGTGATTGTTGTGTAACGCAAAATGAGCAATGTTTCAGCTATATCATGGCGAGAACAAGTTATATTCGATGAGATAATGAAAATGTCCGCCTTTTATTAGAGCAACACACTTAGTTAATTTTTTGTAGTGGTAGATCACAGAAACAACCGTAGACAGGCTCCTCCACACGAACATATTATTCTGATTCCGAGCCAATCAGTATTTGCTCTTGCTCCTTAATGCCATGCTTAGTGCTTAGCATAGGAGAAATAAAATACCAATTTCATAGGCTTTGGTTTGACCCGACCTAGTCTCAAACCCACATTCTAACATGACGTCCTTCATTGGCTATATAAATAATACAGTGATAAAACTCAGGATATATTTTAATTCGCTCATGCGTATTGACCAACATATTACAAACATAATTCCCTAGTGAATTTATGTATTCATACAGCACTGTGGTGCATAACAAACATAAAAATGCCCGTATTGTTTTTACCTATATTTTTCAGGAATAAATACTTAAGACAACCATCAATGGACTTTGACTTTTGAAATTTAACATCTTCCGGTAGTCGTTTACAAGGAACGCTGATGACATTGAAACACATGGTTACTGATTTATTTTTAAGATTTTGTGAGCATTTTACTTGTTTAAGTTGCTAAATTCAAAATGCCATTAAACTGGAAAATATCAGTAACTTCATAGCATCACAGTCTATTTATACATAAAAGAAAAACAACTGTAAACTGTAAAACATGAAGGTTAGTGAATTTTGTTATGAAATGCATTTCCATTAAAGACTTCCACTTCAAAAAATAAGTTAGATTTTTCCTACTAGAATCGAAATAATTCATGGAAGCCAGAGTTTGTATCACGTTTTAACATGGGTAACATTATTTTCGTTGCATTTTATCCCTTGCTAACGCTCGGGATAAAATTTGTACGAAAATAATGTTACCCATGTTAAAACTGTATACAAACTCTGGCTTCCATGAATTAATTCTTAAATCTACCGCACTCGAGGCGGAATGCTAGCGATTACAATACTGATGCTGTTCGCCTGAAGCCGACATTTATAATTTAGTATTAAAAAAACAACAATACAATAGTAAAGCTCATATAATAACCAACAATAAAACTTAAATCGTATTTAGCAGTCAAAATCTAGTGCGTACAATTTGCCTTTTATACAATGTCATAATACTAGAAACATTTCCTCATGTGTTCCCATGACAACCTGATTACATATACACTAAAAATTTAGTACATGTCTAGATTTGTCAATCAAATGTTAAATCTTCCCCATCGTTATTTACATTACAACCATCCGTGCTGCGCATGATCAACTTAACAGAAAAAATAATCAGTAACACGGAGTGAAAAAAAGCTAAGTAGTAGCTAAACGGGATTGGGGTGTATGGTGTTTAACGCCACTTTCACAATATTTCAGTTATATCGTGGTGGTCAGTTTTATTGCTAACCGGAGTACCCGGAAAAACCACCAACCTGTCGCAAGTCACTGACATCACATATCGCATAATGTTGTATCGAGTACTCCTCACCTTGAACGGGGTTCTAACTCACAACTTTAGTGGTGATAGGCACTGATTGCACAGGTAGTTGTAAATCCATCCACCATAAGATCATGATCACGACGACCCCTAAGTAGTAGTTAAAGATTAATGTAAACGACTGCACATGAACATCAATTACTTGTCTATTACATGTATGTTACAATTTATTCTATAAATATTGTCACAATTTGAAATTAACATGTCTGATCTTTTTCTTGTCTTGGTGGATGTAGAACTGGTTTATGTTCCATGATCGAAGGCTCTATATATGATGGTGGAATTACCGGTGGATCTTGCGTATTCTGTTCTGTACTAGTATTAGCTAACCGATAATAAAATGGCGGTGAATAAGTTGTAGCTTGTGTAGAGTTATATCCTGTTCCATAGAAAAGAAAATAAGATATAAAATGAAAAACAATGTATGTAGGAACATTCCCAAAATCAATTTTTTTGCTGTTGTTTTTTAGAATATGAATAATTACTAGGTTACCTTTTAGTCTTCGTGTTACGGATGAAAATAAGGTTGGAATAGAATAGAATGCCCTTCATTAATTCGTATTAACATAATTATTGGTGCTTAATACTTAATGGTGAAAAAAAGCGGAGTACCCGGATGGAATATGTGAGTGAGTGAGTGAGTGAGTGAGGGAGGGAATGTTGTTTAACGACAATTCAGCGATTGTTCAGCTATATCATGGCGAGAACAAGTTAATTTTCAATGTGATGATGATGAGGTACGGTTTATTCTAGATCAACACGGTGAGTTGGATTTTTATAGTGCTCTTAAACTTGTGAAAGACAAATATTAAGCTACATATTTGAACAGTTCCAGTATATTTACCTGTCATGTGTTGTAATCCATATTGTTCTCCTACGCTCAACTCATTAGAACATGTCGTTTGGGTTTGTATGACTGTACCAACGTTTTGTTTTCTTCGTCCACAACATATTACACATACAAGTAATCCTATGAAGCCAATAGTAGCCACTCCTCCTGTTAGTCCTGATATTGCAAAAACATAAGCCTCAAAAGCTAAAAAGGAAATTTATAATATCATACTTCTATTGTATTGTGTTACGAAAAGCCTGAATATATCAAAGGAGTAAACAGAACCTGTAAGATGTAAATAGAATGACAGACAATGTCCAAAAGAAAGAAAGTTAAAAAAGACAAACAACGATCCACAAAAAGACTACACACAAAACTAAAAATTGAGCAATCCCACAAAATCAAAACCCCGAATGAACACAAGTGCAGGCCCTGTTCCACAGATGGAACCCCTCGTGTTATTTTTGTTAAAGATCAGATGATAAGAAGGACGGGATTGTTTATAGTAATTTAACAGGAATCCTAAGGTATTGAAATATGACATATTTCCGGGGAAGGTTGGTACAAAGTTCCGAAAAGGGTTCCGTTTGCTTTTGGGAAAGCATCAAAAACATAAATTACCCATAGAAAGAGTCATCAATGAGTATATCGTGCTTAGAGAGTGTTACACTTCTAATGACAACTTTCAGTAGATTCAAATAAAGTGCTATGCAAAGCGAAGCATGATATCACCACACCATGTCGACAAGCGATATTGAACGCAAGTCTAACTACAGTATTTTAGTGTTTAATAAACAGAAGAAGAGTTTGATGATACCAAACGGGTAATCATAATCCGTATATCGAAGAAGAACATACAACACAATGGCCAAAAAAGGACAAACAACGATCTACAAAGCATACACATAATACTTAAGATCGAGTAACACGAACCACACAAAAAACCGGGGCTGAACTCATGTGATCCGGAAGGGTAAGCAGATCCTGCTCCACTAGTTGCATCCGTCGTGTTAATCTAGTTACAAACCGGTGAAACTATTCATCCCATAACTGAATGGCATGTGCATATTTAGGTATACCAGCTTTAACTGTGTGTAGAACATCAGAAAACAAAGAGAAATTGAATAAAGATATGCAGATGTGTATTTTGTGTTAGTTAAACAATACATGATGTAAAACTTACCGTTGTATGTCATTACCGCTGTAACTTCCAGACGTATGCGTCCCTGATTTGATCCACCAGGAAGAGTAATCAGTTCAATATCAACGTATTCGTCCGGTTCAGAACACCACATCGTAGTAGGTGCAACCAATGAATCTCCAGTATATACCTGTATGTAATGATTGAATTCAAAAGATAATTCGTAATGCATACCATTTAAATTACATATATTGTAAATCGCAAAGAGTTGGCTGGACAATGGGGTATTGATTTTATCCGGATTATTTATGTGTAATGTGTAATAGACATTTTCATGACCATATCATTTCACTGAGAGGTGAGACTTTGGCCCAAAAACTAATCAAAGTGGCTGTATCAATCCAGGAGAGTGAGCGATCATTTAAATACGATTGTTTTATTAAATTTTGGAAATGTTGCAACACTTTCATAATATTTCAGTTATATCGTGTCGTTCAATTTCATAAGTGGAGGAAACCGGAGAAAACCAACGACCTGTCGCGAGTCACTGACAAACTATCACATAATGTTGTTTCGAGTACACCTCGCCATGAACGGAATTCGAACTCATTACTTTAACTGTGATATGCACTAATTGCGCAGGTAGTTGTAAATCCAACTATAATGCGATCATGAAGGGATAATAGAAGGCAAAACTTCACGTTCTCATCTAAACATAGATTCCCTCTTACGGCTTCTGAGGTTTTCCACGTGATTACTTTCACCTAGAAGAGGTAATGCAGGAGAAAACTAATTATGTGTTTTGGGAATTACTCCAAATGCACGTCATTTATTATTATAATGCAATTGTAATGTAACGCGTATTTTCATTGGCTCTCGAGGGCCGTCAAATCTGCAGTTGACAGGCCTGAAGGAATCATTCTATATTCCTACGCCAAATGCACTTGTTTGTAAACAATATGGTTGACCCAGATGCCGAAGCGGCAGCAGACGACATCCTTCCTGTTCAGATTGAACGTAGGTTCAATAAACTAAGTACATTCCATTGTACACAGCTTATCCCCAGTCCCTTTCTTTGTTTTTCTGCATATATTTGTTTATTCCAAACATAAAAGTACACTTCAAAGTTTTTCTCCCAATTTCAGTTTTGAAAATCAAAATATAAAAATTATCTCAGTATTTGGATACAACAAGTCCTACAAATGGTGATGATCAATGCCTTGATAAATTAATTGAAAAAACAGTCTGTTTCTATTTTCATTTCACAAAAAAAATGAACTGTGCAGTGCAAAAAAAAGAATTTCATTAGAATAGGAATAACAGTATGATCACATATGGTTCACCAAACTTGGGGAATACTTACAAACAAATATTTTGTCATGACAATGTAATATATTCAAGCCATAGACGTGTGTTGATACTGATATTAAGCTAACAACCCACTCGCCCTATTACATTGACGTTTTATTACGGATATTTAACGCATCTTTCAACAATAAAGAGTAACATGTCTAAACTGAACCGCTTTGGGACCAACTTTTGTGTTCCGAAGAGATAGTTGTTCGATTTATACCGATTTTCCTACACTGTGGCTTTATTTCAATGTTCGATTTAAATACATGATTCCGTTTTATTCAGAGTTCGGATTAGACAGGTTTCCGTTTTATTCAGAGTTCGATTTAGACAGGTTGCACTGTATTTATTTATCATTTATGCCATGGCAATCTAGAGAAATATCTCGAGAAAACTTGGAAATTTTCACAAGTAGCTGACAATTAATTCATCACATAAAATTATATCGAGCTTTATTGCTCTCGAATAGGTTTATATTAGTTGGCTTTCCAATCTTTCGGTTTTGAGCGTATCTGATGAAGGTTATTCCAGAAACGCGTCGTGCGCACTAAATTCGATATCTACGTTTGTATTCACGGAATGGAATCACAATAGTCCTTATTTCTTGGACAATATTACTCTAGTATATTATGGCGTGACATTGGGTTTCATTGCCTGATCGCTCATTACTTTAATAAGTCAGTTAATAACAACCTATATATTTAATTTAGTATACTCTATGTGTTTCTGGAATAACCTTCACCACACTGCTCGAAATTAAATTAAATAATATAAGCGAAATCTCATTGCAATCAGAGGACCCGGGTGGCTCAATGGGTTAAGTAGTTGGATTACCTAACAACTCATACAAGCCTATCACCAATACGGCGTGGGTTCGCGCCTGTCTTTGTAAATTACAAAAAGGGTGCACTCGACTCGCAGCCGCAAGTGATGAAGTTTGCCAGTTGCTTGCCCATGGTCAGTGGTTCTCTCCGGGTACTCCGACTTCTTCCACCTCTAAAACTGGTCGTCATGCTGAAATATTGCTGAAAGTGGCGTTAAACACCAAAAATCATCAAAAATCAAATCATTGCAATCAGCTATTTATGAATTGGCAGCAACACTTTCATTTCTCCCCTTTACCTGTTTATGAATGCCATGCACTGTCCACTTACACAATTGATTCCAGTTTGACAAATAAGGAAGACTGCATTTTTTCTTTTCGCTATCACCGATAAGACTTTTACCGGACTTGATTCTATGTAACACGGCGGGTGTCTTATAAGAAGCAGGAACTACTTATCTTTGCAGATCACACGAGTTCACCATGGTCTTTTGGTGTTGTCCGTGTTGTGTATCATTTTAGTTTTCTGTGTTTCAATCTTTGTGTTTTCGTTTCTTGCCTTCTTCCCCTGAGTCTTGTGTGTCACATGTTGTAATAGACTGGATTATTCATTCTCGACTGCCCCTTCGGTTTCCCCCAGCATTTATTTCGATGAGGGAAGTTTAATAAACTTAATAATGAAGTGTGACTGATCATATGGTACAATCAAATATATCGGTTACCTTTTAATGGGGTTCATCGGCTCGTTCTAGTTTTCTGTGTAGTGGTTTATTTGAGTCACATGTCATTTTATACGTGTTTTGATTGGTTTAAAAAAGTTGAGGTTATTTGTCAATGAACGGAATCTAATTATAGACGTCGTTCTCAAGGTGTCGCGTGCCGTTGTCAACAGGTGATTTTCTTTAAAATTGATCGAAATTATTGCGATTACTCTTTAATTGTATTGTCTGTCCATTGATTTAGGGCTTTTGATTGTCCCTTTGATATCTCCAAACTTAACTAGTGATGTTGTTGTACTTATGTGATTCCCACTGACATTTTCCTTATGTGAAGCACTTATCATGTTTTATCGTATGTAATTCTTTGACTCAGATAGTTAAGAAGAAATACTATTGTTCCATATTGTATTACATTCGGTAAACAAGTATTTGATATTCATTATTTCGATGAGGGAAGTTTAATAAACTTAATAATGAAGTGTGACTGATCATATGGTACAATCAAATATATCGGTTACCTTTTTCAAAATATCTTGTATAACTTTTCTGTCGCTGTAGTATTTCAATTTAACATCTGGATTCGAGATGGTCCATTCCGTTGCTAGTAGACAAACTTTGTACTTGTCAAGAATGTTGTCCTCGTCATACCCTTTGAATGTCACCCTATCTCGTGAATCTATATCACGGCCATGCCATTCCAACTGAAAACTTTTGTGGTTATCAACGTATTGTACTGGTACACAGTCGTTAAATTCCACTGTAATATATTATTAGTATATGAAAGGTATTGGAAAAATAAAAAAATATTTGGCGTAGGATTTTTTGTTATTTTTATAAATGTAAATCACTTAGGATATTCATTATATTGTCTATTCCCTATTTTAACATTAAATCTAATATATTATATGTGAATCGTGATTTTCCCTTTGAATAATTGTTATTGCTCTTTCTACCCGCTGAGTACTGGTGAAGGTTCCCCAGGGCTCAAATCTACAGAGCCACCCAGAGCATCACCGGGTGGCGGATAGGGGGAGCCCTTTTGACGGAATGTGTCAGATTATACAAAAAGTGTAATACGGTCGGTAAACCTGAACGTAGACCATATTGAGTAACGTCTTTGGAGGGTGCCACGCTCCATGCAAGCAAAACAACATCTTTTGTAGAATAAAAAGAAGAGTAGGCGTCTTGTAGCCGCTACAAAATACTAACTTTTTCGTCCCTACCCAGCTCTCCACACTTTTTCAGTGGCAGTCAAAAATCATTGACCCGGTTGACCAATCCCTTCCCTCATTTATATATATATATATATTTTTGTTTTGTTTTACATTATATTATGTGTCCCCCTTCAACATCCTAGGTTAAAACAAAACCTTATAATTTGAGTTGTTTGTTTTTATGAAGAAATGAATCACAATGTCCCCACTGTCTCAAATGTCCAATTATGAAATCATCCCCACTCTTTATGTATATCAGAAAGAAAGCATATAGGAATTCAAAATATAATCTAGGTAATTTTAGATCTGGATCAATTAAGACCGTATTGATCTTCGGATATGTATAAATTCTATAAATTATTCAGACTCACACAAACATTTGAAACTAAAGAACAAATTATAATCAATTTAACTCCGGTTTCCTCCACCAATAAATCGTTGGTAAGAAAATGGTCAGATACAAAATGACAACAAACATTTGTTTAAAAAAACATAATTGCCAATTCTTTATTTAATAATGAAAACATTAAACTTTTATAGAAATATATAATTTTGGATTTTTACACAAAACAAATTTCTTTGATACTTACATTTATACATTCTCATCGCCATTACCTCTAACGTAATACTATTCCGACGTGATCCATATAAAGATGTAATTGTTAGTTCAACGTCAACAAAATCTTTGGCGTAAGAACACCATTCTGTCATTGGTGACAACGTCAAGCCGTTTGTATATACCTTATAAATAGAACAACATATTCTTCCGTTTTTGTGTATTTACTATGACAGACAGCCCATGACAGACAGGGTCACGCGACCGTGTCTGTCATGGATGAATTGACCAATCAGATTGTTTCAATGACGCAATACAAGAAAGTATGCAAGAATATATTTTTTATGTTCAGTATTTCATTGAAGAATTATAAGGATTAAACGATTCCTTTCAGGAGTTCATGCATGAGTACACGGTGCCGATGCACTCACAAACTTTACATAAACGTATCACAATTATGCAAATTTCTCTTCTAGCTTGTGGTGATCTAGTTTCGGGCCCGAAATGTAAACATTGTTAAAAACGGAAGAAATAGGTTCTTACACTCGTATTTATTGAAGATCTGGGATTCCTTCCACTCCTGTGAGAAATTCTACGTCTTTTCTCACACTCGTGGAAGAAATCCCAGATCTTCAATAGAGACTCGTGTAAGAACCTATTAGTCTTTCATTCCGGTCATATTGAAATTATAGATGTGTTTTCCATCTTGGGTTGAGTAACATTTAGTTTTAAGGGGCAATACATAAAAGCCTACATCATGAGTCAAATAATTGCACAATATATTATAAAGAATTTTTGTCGTACATTATTGTCAATATATCTAACATGTAAATGCTTATTTTGATAACAAAACTCGGAATTCATATAGATTGCTATTTCGGTTGCGTTACTTACAGATGATGTTCCTGTCGCTTAATAGTAACACGACGGGTGTCACTCGTGGAACAGGAACTGCTAATCCTTCCGAACCACCTGAGTTCACTCGGTTTTTAATGGGGTTCATCGGATCGTTCTAGATTTCTGTGTAGTGGTTTATTTGAGTCACATGTCATTTTATACGTGTTTTGATTGGTTTAAAAAAGTTGAGGTTATTTGTCAATGAACGGAATCTAATTATAGACGTCGTTCTCAAGGTGTCGCATGCCGTTGTCATCAGGTGATTTTCTTTAAATGAGACACCTTTGGGATTATTTAAATTTATTTCCGATTATTTGCCTTATTTTGAAAAAAGTAAATATATTTTTCAATATCATAATAAAAAAAAGTTTGAATTAATTTATAAGGATTGATCGAAATTATTGCGATCACTCTTTAATTGTATTGTCTGTCCATCGATTTAGGGCTTTTGATTGTCCCTTTGATATCTTCAAACGTAACTTGTGATGTTGTTGTACTTATGTGATTCCCACTGACATTTTCCTTATGTGAAGCACTTATCATGTTTTATCTTGTGTAACTCTTTGACTCGGATAGTTAAGAAGAAATACTATTGTTCCATATTGTATTACATTCGGTAAACAAGTATTTGATATTCATTATTTCAAATAG
>MJUT01025524.1:98505-129652 GCA_002080005.1 Gigantidas platifrons
TATATATATATATAGAGAGAGAGAGAGAGAGAGAGAGAGAGAGAGGGCATTATAATGTGAAAGAAAGGTTATCAGAGGATGTCGTTAAATGTTAGTAGAAAACATAATAAAATGCCATTGTGGATCCACTTTGAGCTCCTAATGAGTAATAGCTTAACAGGAGTTGTCGTTGGTTGCCCTTTTGCAAGACAAGTGTCCAACACTAATTATTTTTGATCATCTTGTCTGCAATTCCATCAAATGTGTTGTTTCTGAGACGATATTTGAAAATATCAGATAACATACAATATAGAAAACGTGCATTTATTAAAGAATACAAATGAAGTATATTTCTCAATCGAGAGAATGTCTTTGAATGTTAGTTTTTTGTGAATATATGTTAGTTGTGAATTTCATTAGGAATGAGCCAACAAAATCAATATAACCCCACTGCTATATATTGAAGTACCTGTACCAAGCCAGGAAAGTGAGTGGTCATGTATTTGTGTTTCAGAGGTTTTTGCTTTTTTTCTACTATTTTCCTATTCGATTTTGGAACTGTTCCGACAGTGTGGTATTATTTGTTGTTTTTTTAAATTAAAAACATTATGCCGGTTATGTAATTCGGGAATTCAACTCCTTCCCAGAGGGTGTGCCGGGGGTAGAATAGGCACAACGTTTCTCCGTCCTAGAGGCACTAGTCAACTCCGCGGGAACCCCGGGGTATAGAAATGGGACCGAGAGCTGCTTCGGCTTGAAGGGGTGTCCGTCGGTTGTGCGGGATTTATAAATTCATAACCAACCCGTCCTTCGGATGAGACGTAAATAAAACCGAGGTCCCGTGTCGAGAGATTGCCACCCTCTTCGCACGTTAAAGAATCCAGTGTAACAGCTCATTATGAGCATTATGCTCATGATGAGTGGTCCATAGGAGACATGTTGCATTGGCTAAATTCTCCGTCCCTACCCATCACCTTTCCTTGTTGGCAGTGGCTCCGCGTCCCCGCATCAGTTTGTATACGAAATTATGGATTTCACCGGAAAAATACGAAATTTATAATAAAATCGGAATCTCCCGTAACTAATCGGTTCACACCAGGGGCTATGAACTGTTGTCAACTGAACATTAAAAAGATTAATTAATCTCAACAAAATGGATGAACTATATGTTGGTCAGAAATTTGAAACATTTAAAAATTTAGAAAATGTAATAAGTAAATTTGAAGAAAACAATTTTGTTCAACTCTATAGTCGATCTATCATATAAATTACTTGACGAAAATGTCAACATCCAACGAATAAGAAAGTACTTTGAAAAGGATTCGTGGGACTTTTGGCCTCACTTTTTTTTATAACGTGAAGTATTTATGCTACTCTTGCAAGACAAATTTGCATGCAGAGGACAGCTTAGCATGTGATGGTTGTCTGGAATGGCAACACATGACATGCGCTGGGTTGAAAAATGTCCCCAAAAATTCGTATTGGTTGCATTGTGTAAATGTTGTCTTTAATCATGAGAAATGTCGTCTTTTTAAAGTACCTATTATTTCTTAATTAAATTATGTTGTCCGTGCTCTTAACATTAAAGTGGTTTTACTTGGACATTTTAAACTTCTGAAATGTTTTAAATGTTGATCTGTTGCTATTTCTGATTTTAAATATTAACTTGACTTGTTAAAAGTTTAAATAAAGTTGTTTTGTACTGTACTGTATTTTCCGAAAGTCTTTTCTGGTCCAGTCCATTACTTTGTTTATGTCATTTGCTTTGTCTTTTTTACGCGACTTTCGATTTCTTTACACTGTTTCTTGAAAATTGGATTGTTATTACAATTAATTTCGTAAAATTCCGTAATTTCGTACAACAACCGGATGCGGGGACGCGGAGCCACTGCCTTCCTTGTTTCGAGTCCCGTGGCGTTTAAATTTTGTTTTGCCCATTGGCCTATCCGTCCCCCGTTTTCAACCTACATATTGATTTATTGTAAACATGTTCTCGTTCTGAATATAGCTGAAAAATTGCTCGCTGGAGGTTAAACATCAATCAATCAATCAATCAATCAATCAATCAATCGGGAATTCATATTTCTATGTATTTGTCTCATTAATATCCAAAAAGAAATCCATGTTACAACAGAACACCACATATACACGTCATAAATGTGATCATATAATACCATTCAATGCCAATTGGACCAATAAAATTAATATAACCCCGCCATTGAAGTACCTGTACCAAGCCAGGAAAGTGAGTGGTTATGTATTTGTGTTTCAGAGGTTTTTGCTTTTTTCTACTATTTTCCTATTCAATTTTGGAACTATTCCGACAGTGTGGCATTTAATTATTTTATTTTTTATTAAAAGCATTATGCTGGTTATGTAATTCGGGAATCCATATTTCTACGTATTTTCATCACTAATATCAAAGAAATAATATGCATGTTATAGCAGATCACCACAAGCCATATGTGATCATATAATACATATTTGTATCATTAAGTTCTGAAGAAAAATCGATCATATTTTATACTTAAGGCAAACTCATTAAAAGTCGGGAAAGACTGGTAACCAAATATGTTTGATGAAGAAGACATTAACTAAAGATAGAACCAATACGAGTAGTAGTTCTCCCAAGACAATATGGCATACAATCGCACATCCACGATTCATATAATTTTATTGTGAAATAAAACAAAAGGCCCACGTGAGATTGAATGCTCAACTGGTAAAGACGATTTGTTTTACTGTTGCATATCTTAGCATCTTTAAATTGTTTATTCATTTTTTTCTCCAAAATTTATAATTCCCAATATTCGTCTGGTTCCAGAACAGTTTATATGTACAATGTACCTTTCCAAAAAAAACTAGAGGCTCAGTTGGCTGAGCCTGTGTCGCTCACCTTTCATTCTGCTTTGAAGAAACTTAATACAGAGCCTTCCATAGGTGCTTTCCACCAAGTTTCGGTTCATTTGGCCAAGCAGTTTCAGAGAAGATTTTTAGAAATCAACCAACCAGAAACAAGAATTGCCTATGGCAGCCATCTTTGTTAACAAATCAGGATGAAATTAGCAATCTTTATAGAGGACCTTCTATAGATGCTTCCTACCGAGTTTCGGTTCAATTGACTGAACAGTTTCAGGGAAGATGTTTAGAAATCGACCAATCTGAAACAAGAATTGCCTGTGGCAGCTATGATTGCAAGCGAATCAGGACGAAATGAGCAATCTTTATAGAGGACCTTCCTTACATGCTTCCTACCAAGTTTCGGTTCATTTGGTAAAGTGGTTTAATTTTCTGTGAAAATTTTTAGAAATCCACCAATCAGAAAGAAGAATGGCCTGTGGCGGCCATGTTTGTTAACGGATTGGAACTAAATGAGCAATCTTTATAGAGGATCTTCCAAGAATGCTTCCTACCAAGTTTTGATTCATTTGGTCAAGCGGTTTCAGAAGAGAAGATTTTTTTTAGAAATCAACCAATCAGAAAAAAGAATGGCCTATGGCGGCCATGTTTGTCAATGGATTGGGACAAAATAACCAATCTTTATAGAGGACATTCTATAGATGCTTCCTACTATATTTAAGTTTATTTGGGAATGTGGTTTCAGAGGAGAAGATTTTTTAGAAATCATCCAATCAGAAACAAGAATGGCCTGTGACGGCCATGTTTGTTAACGGATCGGGATGAAATGAGCAATCTTTATAGAGGACCTGACATAGATGCTTCCTTCCAAGGTTCAGTTCATTTGTCCAAGCGGTTTCAGATGAGAAGATTTTTAAAAATAGGCCAATCAGAAACAAGAATTGCCTGTGGCAGCCATGTTTGTTAATGGATCGGGACAAAATTAGCAATCTTTATAGAAGACCTTCCATAGATGCTACCTACCAAATTTCAGTTCATTTGGGAAAGCGGTTTCAGAGATTTTTTAGAAATCAACCAATCAAAAACAAGAATGGCCTGTGGCGGCAATGTTTGTTAACGGATCGGAACTAAATGAGCAATCTTTATAGAGGGCCTTCCAAGGATGCTTCCTACCAAGTTTTGATTCATTTGGCCAGGCGGTTTCAGAGGAGGAGATTTTTAAAAATCAGCCAATCAGAAACAAGAATTGCCTTGGTGGCCATGTTTGTTAATGGATCGGGTCAAAATGAGGAATCTTTTTAAAGGACTTTCCATAGATGCTTCCTACAAAGTTTCAGTTCATTTGGCTGAGGGGTTTCAGAGGAGAAGATTAAAACGTGATGGACGCCGGACGCCAAGTGATGGCAAAAGCTCACATTGCCTTTGGCAAGGTGAGCTAATAATAGTCTCAAGTGTCTTCCAGAATATTAACAAAAGTGGGAATACACATTTTTTTGACACTTCATGTACGTACACTGAATATGAATAAAGGTTAGAGAATACCGAAGAGCCAATCACAAATGGACAGTCCAGAGAAATTGGAAACAAAGGATACACAAGACGAAGAAATACAAAACACAAGCATAACACAATATGGGTTGGACACTATACGTAAACAAACACAAATAACGTAAATAAGACATGAGCCCTCCTACAAACAAATGGAGATAAAGACAAACCAAACATCATTTATATGTGGAAATTGTAAGGGACATCACGACATGAAAGTCTGAACGTAAAGACACATAATAAGACAACACAAAAAAACAAAAATAAAAACGCACAACACGGTCCCACTAAAAAAACCTGGGGTGAACTTGGGTGCTTGCAAAGGGTAAGGTGTTCCTCCTTCTTATAAAACCTTGTTACTCATACATACAGTCAATTCAGACTAGTACAAACTACATAAAAGTTTGGGCCTGAGCATTATACTAGATAAAAAGACAACTTGTCTGACCTAGACATCAAGTTCTAGGTCACAGTGATACCATTCTTATACTTGACACTACATCCTGTCTCAATTCATGTACATACAAAATATGAAGGCACTGAGTAGTTTGCTCATAACAGCCCATGCTAATATTTGGGCCCTCAAGACTCTTGACACTATACACCCGGGTGTCCTCTTTCATACTACATTTAATCTACATATGGAAATGCTATTTAATATCCTTTACAATAATATTTCCATTCTTCGCTCTTAAAATGTATTCTAATTTTATGTCCAATTTTGATCCCAAAGGTTCGAACCCCACATACTTTGAGGTCTGCCTTTGTGTCCATCTTGAATCTACATATCGTAAGGATATTTCATGCCAACTACAATTACATTTCAATTTCTAGTTCTTGAGAATAACATTTCAAAATTAACACTAATAAAACGTTGGATCCAAATGGTTGGAACCCCACATATCCTGGAATCTTTATTTGTACAAGCTTGAATTTGCATATTAAAATGATGATTCATGCCTTTTATACTAGTATTTTAATTACTAGTTCAAGAAAATTGTGTTTTTTTTAAATTTATCTCAATGTTCATCTTTTGACCCCAAATGCTCGGAACCCATAGAAGATGAGACATTTGTTTGTAGAAATCTGCATATACATATAATAATGATGCTGCAAAGCAAATAATGAAGCATTTCTAGTTGGTGTGGTGCATGGTGTTTAATGCCACTTTCAACAATATTTCAGTTATATTGTGTGGTCAGTTTTATTGGTGGAGGAAACCGGAGTACCAGAAAAAAAAACATTAACCTGTCGCAAGTCACTGACAAACTGCAGTATTTCTATTAGTTCTTGAGAAGAATTTTTTTCAAAAATAACTTGATGTTTACCTTTTATGCTCGTTAATAGCCCCTTCCAAAGGAATCTCCTCTCCTCAAGGACCCTCCATGACAAGTTTGGTTCCATTTAGTTGAGTACTTTTGCAGAAGAGGATTAAAATGTGAAAAGGTAACAGACATGGAGAGATGATGGATGCCATCTGATGGCAAAAGTTCACATGGCCTTTGGCCATTGGTCATGTGAGCTAAAATAAATAATCAAGACAAGTCATAAAAACATAATAGCATGGTAAACAGATTCTTTGTAAAGAATCATATTTTCTCTTTATTTTCCTTCTTTTTTTTTAAATATATAACAACCACCTAAATTATATTTGTTTGTAAAAAATACTTATATAAACAATAACTAACAAAATTATTATTATATATAACAACAAAACCATATAGCACAATTACTGACGATACAAACAAAACGTTCTTTTTTATAAATTCTCTGACATTAACTTTTATTCTCAAACATTTCTTTTATTCATACTTCATTCTTTGTCATCGAACCTCTCCTCAAAAATTCAAAATAGGAGAATTTGTCATGACATTATCGTGGCCTATAAAAAGACTAGAGGTTAACGTTTTATATATATATATATAAAATTATCTATTCCAATTTTTTTTTTTTTAAATATGGCTTCGTGTATAGTATAAATTGATGTACAGTGGAGGGAAAGTCCCATGCAAAACCATTTCATGGATATAATTTTCATAAACCTATCTGTATTGTGAATCTGTGAAGAACTATTTGTGCAGTTAAACTGATTGCTAAACATCTAAAGAGCATATAAATACAATTATATTTAATGGAAAATCTAATTAGATGGGATCTTGGTCTAAATAAAAAAAAACAAAGAACAATATACATCTGACCCTACAAGATGATATAATGGCATTATAAATATCCAATATAAAGCATGCTATTAGGAGTCACAAACTGAAGACACAAGACAATGAATTAGTGATTTCTATGGATTAGCTCTGCTTATGAAAGTTAAACAAAGAAGTGCCCTAATACCCTCCAATACACTATATTCTGTAATTTGATGGACTATCATTTCATTTTTAATTATTGTTTCATCACATTTACAACTAGAGGTTCATCTGAGTCTGTATCACTCACTTCTTCATCTATACCATTTAAGTTCAATCAAAGTCCTGATTTTCAGATATTTTTTTTTATTCATTTGACATATGGTCCCATGTTAATCTGTAATCCATTAAAATAGGACTATTGGCCCTCTAATATCTCTGATATTGGTAAAAGTTAAAACAATTCTGTTGCCATACTGTCAACATGAATTATTCAAAGGAATTCAACGGAAAAAAAATTGCATACAAATTCGTTTTAAAATTTAAAAAAAAGTTATCATGCTGAGTTAATTATATAATCACAAGAGCTAGGAAAAAAATTGGAATTCCAAATTTTGGTGTTGTCCCCCATTTTGAACCAGTTATATCCATTAACAATCTGCAGGCATACCAAATAAAGAGAATGGGTAAGGAACAAAAAGATAAAAACTTCATCAGAATTGGTTAAAAAATAAACACTCCAAATAGTACAAAACCCTTTTTGAAAACTTAGGGCCACTGGTTTCTTTTCTGTACTTCCCATCAACAAAATAACATAAACTTTCTAAGAACCATCCTATGAACTTTCAGAGAAGAAAATCAAAACAGACAACACCCTTTTTGACACCTTAGGGCCCCTGGTTTCTTTTGGGTACTTCTGATCAACAAACCAAACACTACTATAAAAAAATAATTAAATGAACACACCTAGCAAGTCTGAACAAACAACACCCTTTCTGAAACCTCTTGCTTTGTTTGTGTACTTCTGACCAACAAAAAACATACATTTTTAAGAGGACCATCCAATGAAGATTTCTACTAGGTTTAGTTCCAATTGGCCCAGAGGTTTCAGAGAAGAAGATTAAAATGAAAAAGCTTACAGATGATGATCAAGACGACGGATGAAAAGTGATGATAATACCGCACACAACTCTGTTGGTCAGGTGAGTTAAAAACTATGAAAAACATATCATTAGAATAGCACTAACATATAGCACAATTGTTTAAGTCATCAACATTTACAGTACATTTAAGGAATATTTGAAATTGTTGAACAGGTTATACGATATAACCTGGTTTGGGTCAGTTTACGCTTAATAAACCGCGAAGCGGTTTATGAAAAGCGTAAACTGACCCAAACCAGGTTATGCAAGTATAACCTGTTCAACAATTTCAAATATTCCTTATAATTTAATTTTTGCAACAAAATTTAATGATTCCTCGATTTTAATTACGATTATTTCATGTGACTATTTGAATTTGTCGGCGGATGAACACGTCAGTTGGTGACGTCACAATACCAACCCAGGTTATCGAGTATAGCCAAAATTTCCCCACGCAGATTAGCCAATCAAATTGAAATATTCAAATCAAATTAAATTATTCAGAAATAACAAATAATATTAACATGAACTTCCCTTGCCATGAAGACAATTGATGACATTATTTCTTCATTCACTTGTCTGATAAAAAAATCTAACAATACCAGGGATACTTGCAGCAATTTATTTTAAAGAGTCCAGGAGACATTTCTAAAAATTTTGGTGAATCCCACCATTGTAAAAATCTAAAATTTTAAAACTTTGGTGAGTTCAAACTGAAAAATGGCAAGTCCACGATTTGCTTGGGCAAGCAGCAAGGATCTCCTGGTACACTGTACATCTTCTAATGTGTTACACACACAACATAAATTATTATCATACACATTTCTTTTAGTGTACTACACACATTAAATAAATTAGTTATCACACAAATTATTCAAAAACTAAATATATCAAACTTTTACGTCGCCATTCTCTCTATTTTTTAAATAAAAAAAATTGCTTTGACTTCAATTAACAAATCAAATCACATCATGAAAAAATTTGACAAATTATAAGCATTTCGGGAAAAAAACCGTTCAAGAATAATTGTCACATACATGTATTATCATTTTGATCAGTAAACAAATAAACAATAAACATAAATATGTGTATAATGTTATCAACAGCTAGTTAAATTAATTTTAGACTATATAGTGAATGAGTGACTTATTATTGCTGAACTTCAAATGAGCAATTTTTCAGCTACATGTTGTATGTCATGACGAGAACATGTTACATTTGATGAAATGATGATGTGCACTTTATTCTAGACCAACATGCTTTGTTGGATTTTCGTAGTTTTTACTGACTGAAACAACAGTCTGCAGGTAGACATGTCGCTCCACTCTGACACATTATTCTGATTCCGAGCCAACCAGTCTTTACTCTTATTGGTTAATGTTGCGTGCTTCGTGGAGAAGCAACAAATACCAATGTCTATAGTCTTTGGTTTGACCTGACCTGCACCAAAATACACAATCTACCACACTCAAAGCGAGCACGCTAACCATTACACCACCAATGTAGTGTCCACTATATAACTTACATAGAAATAATAATATAATAAAACTAAAATATTTTAATTTTCTATAACTGAAAAGAGATTCCTTGATCAACATTAAAAAAACTGCTTATTTTTATCATATAAGCTTTTAACACAGACAATTATAAACATAAGTTTACATGAATATTCTTCAAACTTAAACCAGAGCCCCCTCGGCCAGTAAAATAATGATGAAAATTACTTTAATAAAACTTCTATCAAATCCTTTTTCAGGCTTGTTTTATAGACAAGAACTTTATCATGAAGCCTATTCTCTGTACAATTAAAAATAAACAGAGAAATTTTGTATTAATGATTTGGTCTTCAATATTCAATTCGTTAAAAAAAATTGAATTCCAGGTTGCCATGATTCATGAAATTCATGAAAATTGATATCTAACAAAAACAAATGAACTTGCAGTAGAAGAAAATCCTCCTCAAATCAGAGATGAAGAAAACTCATTCAATTTTTGTCATCTCCATAAATAACATAATTTCTTGAAAAACCAAAGAGTTTCAAAGTCAAAGCTGTAAATTCAAGCATAAATGTACAGTGAATCCTGTCCAAACTAAACCATGAATAAAGCCGAATCCTGTAAAAACCAAACTAAATCGCAATGTTAGAAAGTCATGTTAATTTAACCTGTATAAACCAAACACCTGTCTATTCCAAACTCTAAAGCTGGTTCCAAGGAGGTTCAATTTAAACATGTTTTAGTGTATCTTATCCCTCTGAAGTCATGAAGAGAAATAACAAATAAATAAACATGAATATACATTGGTTGTCATGGCATTAAATGTAATCAATTACATTTTAAATGTAATTGTAATTTAATTAATTACATTTGGAAATTGATGCAAGTGTAATTTAATCATGAAAATTGAAAAGTAATTGTAATTTAATCTATGACATTTCAAAGTAATTTGCTCCAAGTCTGAACTCATAAATATACATCTTGAGATAATGTATATTTATTTTCACATAAAAAGGGGGCTTAACTCAGATATACCAATTCTATTATCTATCTCAAAGAAATATTAAAATTCTAAGTAAATCAAAATATACAGAACCAGAGATGATGATCTGAAAGCAGAGATTGTCGACCAGTATATATTCATAAATTTTATACAAAAATGTTAGGAAAACATATCAAAACACCAAATTTTCTACCAACAAACATTAACAAAAATGATAGCTTTTTTGTAATTCTTAAAGATCATATAAACTTTTATTTACTTCAATAGATTGAACAGAGTATTTGCTGTTTTCCATTTTAATGAAAAGCTTTTTGTGGTGTATTTATTGGGTTTTTTAAAGAGAACAATATAAATCATTTAAAAAAAATACAAAAAAAACAACAAAAACAAAAAAACATTGAATCAGATCATAAATTAGGCTGGCATGAAATAAAATTCTTTTAAATATTATATCTTCTTCACACAATACAAAAAGAAATATAAATGCTGGTTCAATTTTTAGTAAGACACGTGCTTATGCAATGGGTGAAAATATGTGCTTATACATACAATGAGGGTACGTGTACATTACAGATTTTGTCACTTATTTTTCAGACAAAAGCAGGAAAGTTTGATTTTTTTAAATTTAAATGACATCACAGCAGTTTAAATCAAAACACAATGCATCCATCATCTTAACTGATAAAAGGCCACATCAATGTTTCAGAGCCTTATTAAATCTAACCATAATATTTTAATACCTTAAAATTTAAATAACATCATGCACATATTTATATTTATCTGTATATGTATTTATCTACAAGTTTCCATTATGATGACTTGAAAATAAATGGAAAAGTCCATTTATACACTTTGTAGCACCCATAAGATAATATTCCTACTAGAGTAAGACGGAAGCTCCATACAAACAATCTTCCTATGATTGAACCTTCTGGCACACTGAAATAGAAAAGACATTTCATCAATGACTCAATCTTTTGTAACACACAGCTGATAATGCTCTGATTACTCTCCATTCATCACCTGTGGGTCAGCTGGCAGAGAAATCTTGGTTTTGTTGGGGAAAAAAAGGCTATTAAGGTGGTACCATACACTTCAGGTAAAATTTGATCTGCTCGTTTAATTTTCTTATTTTTTTGGCAGTGTGTTTGAATATATCCACTGTAATAAATATAAAAATTTTAAGAAATTCCAACCAACAGACTCAGAGCTATAAATTCACTAGCCACATAGCAGCTTTTCTCTCTGTGGTTTTGATCACTGTGATGCTTGAAATCTGCATACAAACATCATATGATCAAAACATTCAACTGATTTTAAAGAGTTATCTCCCTGTAGTGTATGGTACCCCCTTAATATATACCCTACAAAAATCATTGTTTGCTATTGTTAATCTCCTTCTTTGAGATGAAAAAGCTTTACAGCAATAAAATTGGCTCCCATAATTTTCAAGGAATTCCTTTTTTAATTTAGATACATGTACATTTAAAAGCTGTGATTTGCTTAATTATAAAGACAGTTGTCAGAACTTATTAGTGTTTAAAACCAACCACAAGACTATCAGGATTTCTCTGCCAGTTGACCCACAGGTGATGAGTTGAGAGTGCTAGTAGCTGTGGATTACCCATGATGCAATGATTCCCTATGGTATAGTTTTACAACAGCTTTATTAAAGGGAAATAATCAAATATAGTATATTTGTTTCACCTTAATAGTACATGTATATACTAAACAGTCAGTATGGGTGATCGTGAGTTAATATAGTGTACATAACATATTTGTGAATAATCTAGAATTTCTTACATTTGCTGTCAGAACAATTTTATCCCAAGGAACATAGACTGAATAATACTAACATAACAAGCAACCTGTCAATATTTTGATTTTGTCATATCCCTTTTTCAAGGTAAATTTAACACATGATAAAAATTATTGTTCCATTATTTATACCTCATTATTTGTTTTATTATCAAAGTTCAATGATTCCTTTTAGGTAGTCAAGGGGCTGTCGTTGTCGTGATCGTATGGTAGTTGGATTTACAACTACATATTCAATCAGTTTCCTCAAAAAGAAAAAATGACTGCCACATTATAACTGAAATATTATTGAAAGTGGTGTTAAACATCATAACCCCTTTTTATGTAGTCATTTAGTTTCTATAGAAAAAAACTGAAAAAAAAATCAAAATTCAATTGCTTAAATTTGTAATTCATATTCCTAAATCCTATGTCAAATGTATCAGTGTAAAAATGGTGCATTTTTCATATGTATTTACTAATTAAAACAAATGTCCTGGTTTAAAATAGTTGATAAATTTGGTCATTTACAACAACTTGATTATTACTATATGATGGAGATATATTAGTATACACACCCATAGGCAGGGGGATTCAGGGCATTCGTATGAACACCCACACCACACATCCTTTGAAAATCAAAGACTAAGTAAGAATTTTGGTAGATGTTTGTTTGTTTGATGGTGCTTAGTGCCACTATCAACAATATCTCAGTTATATCATGGCCGTCAGTTTTATTGGTGTACACCTCGCCCTGATGGAGATTCAAACTCACAACATCAGTGGTGATAGGCACTGATTGCATAGATCCTATTACCATATGATCACGGCCACGATGGCCCCAGATTTTGGTAGAATAATGATTACTAAAGTCAAAATTTTGACTTTTGCACACACAAAAAATCGGAGGTAACGAACAATTATGTCCAGTATATGTTAATCTTATGTGTCAAGATGGCATCTTCATATTTTATTGATTAATAAGACAAAAAATACTTACGTCATTATTTCTTTGAGATCATGTTTTTCTTTTGGCCAATTCTTTATTATACCAGGTACATGACCAATACCCACTACACCTACAACTGTCATTGGTTGTAAATCTGCAATAAAACAACACAGCTGATATTTACAAATAATAACTGACCTTTGACCTTAGTAAGATGATGTCATAGGAGGGGGAAAAAAACATCAATATCAATACAGTATTGACTATATGTCATAAACTTTTGCTATCATCATCAAAGAATGAAATAGTATTGTGTCTTTTGTAAATTTTTTTTATTTTTTCTTGGCTTATCTCCCCATAATAATAGAAATTTTGAACCTATGACTATCCAATGTTGATTATGATAGAAACCAATTACGGGTTATGGGCTATGGTTTTTAATGCCACTATCAACAATATTTCAGTTATATTGTGGAGGTCAGTTTTATTGGTGGAGGAAACCGGAGTACCCGGAGAAAACCACCAACCTGTCGCAAGTCACTGATAACTTTATCACATAATGTTGTATCCAGTACATCTCACCACAGGCAGGAATCAAACACACCCTTACTGGTAATAAGCATTGATTTGTAAATCCAACCACCATCGTTCAGTTACAGTGGCCCCTCTGATAGTTTATAAAAAGAGTATAAACAAATGAAAACAGTCTGCCATTTTGACTAACTAGCCCGAACGGCATTTTAGAAGAATTTTTTCTATTTGATTAAGCAAATTTTATGCAATTTTTACTAGCCCGAATCAATTTTTACTAGACTGAGGCATAGTGCTAGTAATTTTTGGCACAGACTGTGAAAATCTTCACATTACCCATTTGTAAGCTCACTGTTTTTCCTTGATACTTTTATATCCTTACCGTGAGGTTCTTCAGTAGACCGTACAGGAAAGGAAGCATTTTTTAATGAATTGGTTAAAAATACATCTCTTTCAGCGACAAATACTTCAGACAGAGCAGGAAACTCTCCTGTCATTTCTTTTAACATCTGTTCTAGTAAATCTTTCTGTTTACATTTTTCTACTTCTTCTTTACTGTAAAAACAATGTAGATATCAAATCAATCTGATTGAAATCATATTCTCATCTTGCTCCTGTTTTCTGATATGTCGCTGCGTGATGAGAATCTGACGAAACGCCATAGACATCCTCGTGTCAGTGACCTAGGGTCAATGAGTGAATTGACCAATCAGATTGCTGTTTTCAGGACCTTGAAAGTAATTACGCAGCATTAATGTGAAAGAGCAAAGACTGGCTGGCTCGGAATCAGGATAATGTGTCAGAGTGAGGTGACATGTCTATCCACAGACTAGCACTATGAAAATCCAACTATGCGTGTTGGTGTAGTACAAAGCGGATCTCATCATCATCTCATTGAAAATTAACTTGTTCTCGCCATCACATAGCTGAAAAATTGCAGAATTGGCATTAAACAACAATCACTCAATCACTGCATGACACGATTCTGAGATAGCACTCAAAAGATTGGAAAGCCAAATAATTTAAAATCTTTGGGAGCAAGAAAACCAAGGAGCCTGATCAGGCATGAGAACCAAAAATGGGATATGGTTACCTATGACTGAGGGAGGAGAACCTTAGCTTTAATGATAATAAATATATCTAATAAGCCCTGTCAGTGTCGAAACACTGACTACTGGGAGAATAATACCCTCAGGTACTAAAGTCCACCAGCAGAGGTAAAATAAATAATTGTTAATAATACCATGGTGATACATGTACATCCTTTAAGGACTAAACAAAGAAGTAAAATACACCATACATGGAGACGAACTCAGAAACAACAAGAGATCTTTGTTTGTGTTTATCAATTGTAAAACAGGAAACCAATGTTGGTCGATTTCTGGGTTTTATATAATATTGGACCGGCTTGCTTACAAAGACAAATAGTGTAAATAAAAACGTATAGCATGATATTACAAATGAAGTCCAATTCAAAGGAAAAATTTCATGAATCTATATGTATTCTATATACACTATACCCACATTCATCGTCAACAGATTTGTAGCAATCTGTGGAAATAGGCGGAAACACAAGGATAATTTCCTTTCATTCTAATTTCTTATAGTATAAAATAAGATAGATATCCACAGCTCACCACACTTGATTGAATTCTCTCTTAGTTGACATACATTATCATTTTAGAGACAGAACAAATAAATCCACTGTTATTTAAATTTCGGAAACCAGGAATAATAATGCCTAATTTGTCAAAAACCTCAAAAAATATCTTCTTGCTAACTTTAACTCTTAAGTTTCTGTAATTTCGGAGAAAACAATTATTTTCACTTACAGTATTTTTAATAAAGTATACATTGCATTTTAAATAAAGGTAAGATGTGACAAAGCATACTGCATTTCAGAGCACGCCACACATACCTAAAGTAATAATATTTGTTTTATGTCTGTCCAAGAACATGCTGAACAAAATTGTTATTGAAACAGCAAAGTTACTTCTGAAAAAAAAACTTTGAAAATGTTTAGCCAATTAGAAGCATATAAGCTTAGATTTCTGGTTAAGTTACATTTCAGTTATATATCATGACTACCTGACTTAATGGGAGGCAGGAAAGCCCAGATAGATAATAATAAACTGACTGATGAAAACCAAGCTAAATATGAAGTACATCTAGAAACCTCAACACTTGGGGTAAAAAAGGGCTCCAACCCACATCAGTCGTGTCAGACTGGTGGGTAAAAGTCCATGATCTTAACCATTCAGGCCACCCATGTTTCAAATTTCTGACCATTCCAAATATAAGCAATTATGAGTCAAAAACATACCTGTAGATCATGATTCTGACCACGTGAGCTGACACATTTTTTGAATTTACCAGAGAAATAAAAACAAAATTTATGTGTAAATATTAAATGACTATTTTTAGAGTACCGGTATTTATTACTTGATATGGTCTTTTGAAGTAATGAGATACAAATTTCAAATTTAAATTTAAATATTAAATGACTATTTTTAGAGTATTTATTACCTGATAGGGTCCTTTGAAGTAATCAGATACCAGGCTAATCGTAACTTATGCCACACAGATAAAGAGGACAATGCCCTCTTTAATGTTATTTGTATTGGTCTGTCTCCCAGGAATAATTTACAACCTGGGATCTGTTTAGCCTACAATGTACAAATTTAAATTAATGAAATTCCTGCCAAAATAACATTCCCTTCCTTCATAAAATGTAACTTTTTCCTCCACATGTGACATGATACAGCTGTAAAAAAAATCCTCATTTGGAGATAAACATCAATCACTCACTACTTCAAAAAAGTTATATATACTCATTAAAATGAGTGAGCGATTGCTGTTTAACGCCAACTCAGCAATTTTTCAGCTACATCCTGGCGATAACAAGTTAATTTTAAATGAGATGATGATGAAGTCCATTTTGTTCTAGACCAACACGTCTGAGTTGGATTTGTATAGTGCTGGTGCACTGAAACAACATTCCATGGGTAGTTAGTAGACATGTCGCTCCACTCAAACACATTATTCTGATTCCGAGCCAACCAGTCTTTGCTTTTTCTCCTTAATGATGCGTGCTTAGCAAAGAAGAAACAAATATCCCATATTTCAGTTTCTGGTATCAGAGTACGCCATGGCTGTCAGTTTTACTGGTGGAGGAAACATAAGTAACCTGTGGAATCCAACAATCTGTCATATAATTACTCCATAATACTGTGTATTTAATGGAGGAGCAGCAAATACTGGTACCTGATTTATCGTCTCTCGTTGGACCTGAATACAAATTGAACCAATGACCTTCCCACCCTTTCTGACACACACACAAGCCATAACAACATCAAATCAATTTTCTTGGGTATATATATCTAGTAACGTTTTAATAATTTGAAAATAACATGCAATTACAAAGTTCTGTGTATTACGCAAAATGTATATCAATAAAATAATGAAGAATGATGGACAATTTAACACTACAGTTAAATCTGCTTTAGTGACCACCTCTATTAAGCAATAACTTGTATTATATTACCTTAATTTTGATTTCCCTTCAGTGCATTTTATATCAATTAAACCTGTATTAAGTCACCACCTGTCTTATATGACCATATTTCACTGTTCCCTTGAAAGGTCACATAAGACAGGTTTGACTGTATCATGTAGAATGCAGTATTTCCCCAAGGTAAATTGAAGTTCAATGGACATTCCGTCCAGTAAAGGAGTATGAATTACTGGACCCAGCATCAAGTTTACAGAACATTCACATACTCCAAAGAGGAGGTGCTCAGCTTCCTACTGGTCATTTGGTCCAGTAATAAATAACCTTTTACTGGACCAAACCAATTTTTACTGGACATTGCTACATGTCTGATGGACCTTGGGAATGACTGAGAATGTAAGATTGCTATTCTGCTCTTGCAGTCATTACCTCATTGAATGCTCTTCTAAATTCTCCTCCAGGAGCCATGCCCAATTCTTTGGTTAAATGTGCAGACATACTCAACAACAACAAATGCATTATTCCTTGAACTAAGCCACTCTATAAAAATATAATGTTATCATATCATATTTTATCTAACATAATGTACGTTTTCCCTTGAAATTAACGAAAGTAGCTTGTGTGATACAAGGTGTCTGATACAAGATGTTGTATCACCACACTGTGGTGATAAAAGAATGGTGCGACGTTGCACGAGACGTTCTCTGCCGAACTCCTTTGTCATGACGTCATATCATTGGAATCCGGCGAAAAACACATCAATGTAGGCAACATAAAGACATATTATCAATATTTCCGGCAACTGTAAGGTCCACATTTCTTTTTTAAAAGAGTTGTCGGACTGTACAGTGACACTGAAAGTGTTTGAACAGTAATGCGACATTGGTGAAAGAACGGCAACAAATAACGTGATGTCATTCACAAAATGTAGTCTTCCTGCGAGTATTGTAAAAAAAAAAGGTTGTAAATATTAATTCAACCCTTGTTATTTGTTTAAAATTTGTTTTAATTGAAATGTTAGATAAATTTATTACATAAATAGTGTGTTGGTACAAGACTATGTATCAGGTCTTGCCTGTTGCGTGAACTAACCGCATCACAACTCGTCGCTTTCGCGACTCGTAGTGATACTGGTTCACACAACAGGCTCGACCTGATACATAGTCTTGTACCGTACCACCACACTATTTATGTAATGGGTATGTATTTCTAGATTAAACCTTGAACTAATCCACTCTATAAAAATATAATTTTATCATAAAATATTGTATTTATAGCTTAAAACTTGAAATAATTCACTCAATAAAAATATAATTTTATCACAAAATATTGTATTTATAGCTTAAAACTTGAAATAATTCACTCAATAAAAATAGAATTTTATCATAAAATATTGTATTTATACATTAAAACTTGGACTAAGCCACTCTATAAAATTAAATGTTACATTTGTACCATAAAAAAATTGTATTTAGCATAAAACTAAGCTATGCGTTATCTTCTACTTAATAAGAGATATCATCTTAAAAATTAGTTTTTTCACTTCTGAAATCTGGTACAAGTCTTATGATATATAAAACAAACCATTTTGATTTATCAGAACTTTCACTATTAATATTGAAAACTAAATAAATGTACCCTTACATGTGACATGTAAGTATAAAATGGCATAATCATGTGTCTCCATGTTTGTGCCTTACAACTAGTGTATTCAATTGTTTGTGAAAACACATACATTGTTTGTTTGTTTCTTTGATGGCGTTTAATGCCACTTTCAACAATATTTCAGCTATATCGTGGTGGTCAAATTTATTGGTGGAGGAAACCAGAGGACCCGGAGAAAACCACCGATTAGATGCAAGTCACTAACAAACTAAATCACATAATGTTATACACCACATACATGTACATTGTACTTATATAACATTTATACATTAACTGCCTTTATAAAGGTGTACATATAAACCTTTGTTTTATACAAAGCACAATAGCCACTAGACGAACAAAGACTGCCATGTAGGGGGGGGGGTTAACATGAAATTGCAGTATAAATACAATATACGTACATTGTTGGGAAATATAAAATGTAATTGTATTTGCCTCAAACCAGGAATGAAAATCTCATTAGAGGCTTGCTTTTCTTCCTCATAATGACGCTCATAAAAGTTCGTTTTTATAATGCCCACAAAAATAAATTTGATATTGTCGACAATATACGTATATTGTCTATGTATTCATGATAAGTATTTGTTGATTCTGTTTCAATTTTAATACAAAATAACATTTTATTTTGGGATAATTCACCTGTTTTATTGATAGTCTAATTTTTTCCATGTTAATATTTTTGGCTTCTTCTAGTAATGTCTCTTCATCTAAATGTATAATATTGACTCGACCAACACATAGTTCTACCATCACAACATTGGGTTTAACCATTTGTATCACCTAAAATTTAAAAATGCTATCTTTAATAAAAAATTACAGCATGAAATGGATTTTTAACAAACTACAGCCAAACCTGCCCATGCAGTCACCTCTATTAAGCAGTCACCTGTATTAAAAGGTTACATTTTTCTTGTCCTGTCATAGAAAATTTCATATGAATTGAACCTCTTTGAAGAGGTCACCGTCATCTGTCTGATAAGGCCACTTTTTCTTTCCCCCAATGGTGACCTCTTAATAATATAGGTTTGACTGTACATGACTTATACAGTAGGTATCAGTAAAGTGTAAGTAAAAGACTATCCCTTTTGCTCTCGTGAAAAAGTTTATGTACTTATTTTTCACTGCCTATTAGACAATGGTTTCGGAGATGCCGGAAAGATGTCGAGTGTCACATGATAATCTTGATATTGGTGCTAAAACTGTTTTAATAACTTATTATACCAAAAATGGCTACAATAACTTATTATACCAGCTAAAATGATTTCAATAACTTATTTTACACCAGTTAAAACGACCCCAATAACTTATTATACCAGTTAAAACGACTTCAATAACTTATCATACCAGTATGTTTGAGAATGGCAAGTCTTAATACAGTTCAGATAAGAACATAAGTATCGAGGCATTTATTTGTTAGTTCTTTTTTGGATAAAGATTGTTTTAAGTGTCAGGTTTTTTCTTTCCGGAATAAATTGGTTATCGAATGTAACATTTAAAATGCCTACATGTTGAAAAAACCTCATTTGTCTAATACTATTTATTATTTGTTTGTTTCTTTTTTTCAAGCATCAGCCTATTCCCACTAAAACAGTCATAGAATATCGCCTTTAAAATGCTTAGAAATTAAACAATCTTCTGTTGTCTTAATCTTAATTTCTAGAACTAGCTCCTGTAAAATAATTCTATAGATATAGTGTAGCGCATAAGATTAACAATTAACACAAACAGTTTCATGATTGGTCAACAGAGTATATTTTGACGAATCCATGACCGTTTTATTGGTGAAGGAAACCGGAGTTCCAGGAGTACACCTCGCTATGAGTGATATACATGTATATATATTTCATTCTAATATGACGTCCTTCAAATGCTTTGGGTCTAAACCCGTGGTAAAATATGCGTATATTGGTATATCAGTTGATCGGCAACGTCATAATTTGCTTTGACTGTTCAAATACCGTATTTGTCCTATTAGAATAGAAATAATTCATGGGGGCTTGAATATATATGGATTTTACCACGGGTTGGGCCTTTATGCCGATATTTTACTACTCGCTATCGCTCGTGGTAAAATATTTGGCATAAAGGTCCAACCTGTTGTAAAATCAATATATATTCAAGCACCCATGAATTATTTCTTAAATGACCGCAGCTGTTATGTTACACAAATGAATGATAAACTGACAGTATGAAGAACACTTTCATTTCCGGTGAGATTGGACTTAACACATACAAAATCACAAAGGGACATGAACACGAACAATAATCTGAGTTTTCAAATGACGGTTGTCATCATTGGGAATTTTTTTGATTTGGGAAATAGGGCAGTAGGAATAGGGAAGGGTCTTCTGATCAGCCCAATTTATACTGTTGCATCATCTCTGCATCTGCAAAAAAATATATGATAATAATAAGCTACTTGCATAACAGTATTAATTAATAAAACAAACCTTAGCTACATCTTCCTGACTTTCTTCACTAAAATGTGCAGTTCCTACAAGATAAACTTTACTACCCCAGCCAGTATCTAACACTGTAACTGTATTTGGCAGGTCTGGATTGGCCGATTGTCTTCGTACTGTAAACTGTTGTTCTAAATTATCTTCTATGTCTGATTCATCTCCCTCTTCACTGTCTTCATCATCCTCAAAATCATCACTGTAGTCAAAGTTTCCTATTTATTCAGAAGAAATTTCATATCATATTTCAAAATTTTCAAAGGGGATATTGCACCCAGTGCATGCCCAAAATGTCTACTGTTTTTTTCCCCAAAATGTCTACTGTAGAATATTAGGTTTTTCCCAAAATGTTTAAAAAGATTTTATTTTTTTTTATACAAAATGTATGTTACAATAATTATTTTATCATACATATTTAATTTTTAGAACATTTTTAATAAATTTTTTTTATAAAATTTCCATATAAAATTAGATGTTTATACAATAAATTAAACATTTAGACATTCAGGTAAACATTTATAGTTAATCAAGCCTCATTAAAGATAACTTTATTTTTTATTTGGAAAAGTAAATAAAGATCAAAGGATAGCATAATCATGATAATTGTTTATGTAAAATATCTAATTATTATTTCAAAAAGACAACTGTTTTTACTATTTACTCATTTGAATACTCAGCTTGTGCACATGTTTGATCTAAGAAAAAAATCAATTAAAATGCAATATATTGTTTTGATAAATAGTTAATCCCCTGAATGAGAGACAAAAGTATATAAAGGGGTTAGAGGAAACCATTGTATTTTTCATCATTTAGCACAGCTATATCATGGTACTTTATACAGAAAATTACCTGTAAACATTTTGGGAATAACTTTTAATCAGGGAGTAGACATTTTGGGAAAAAAATGTCTAATTAGCCAAAATTTACCTGTAGACATTTTGGGATGACCCCTTGCACCCAAACCAATTTTATCATCTCTGGCTTAATCCGAACGAGGATCGAACCAACAATCTACACCACTCGAGTTGAGCATGTTAACAATTACCCCACCAATGTGGTTAACTAAACTTGAACATTGTATAAACATAAAAGGGGTTGCAAAACAATGTTTTCCATATTGTCTCCCACTTCTTTCCATCAGCGTTTTGTCTAGATGTCACTTCTACCTCTAACTTGAAAGTAGCGAGAACCTTGACTGATTCACATGCTTTTGTGCTATCAAAGAGCAAATGGTAATACATAAATTTAAAGACCTATGAACATCATTCAAACCACAAAGACCGCATCAGTGGCTTAATGGTTAGCGTGCTCGTGGGTTCGAGCCCCAGTCAGGTCAAACCAAAGACTATAAAATTGGTATCTGTTGCTTCTCCACTAAGCACGCAGCATTAAGGAGAAAGAACAAAGAATGGTTGGCTCGGAATTAGAATAATGTGTCAGAATAAGGCGACATGTCTAGCCGCAGACTATTTTTTCAGTGAGCTAGCACTATAAAAATCCAACTCAGCCAACCACAAAAATTGGAAAACAGAGATTAAAGTTACACATATACTGCTTATTAATGCTTAGCTACATGTACCAGGAGTAAATAATTTTACCTTCATCATCAGAATTCATAGGACCTTCAATAATGATTGTACTGTCTGTGATTACTGTACTGTCTGTTATAACTGTACTGTCTGTGATAACTGTACTGTCTGAAAGTTGAGAATTATTTATACTGTTATCCCCAGATCCATCCAACACACCTTCTTTCTCTACCATAGCTGCCCCTGTAATGGAAGAGAAAATACATGAAATATTGCTAAAAGTGTATAGTCAACATAAAACTGTTCCTTATCCTCAGCATCACAAATGCATCTGTGAACAAAAAAAACCAGTAGTATTTATCTCTTAAACTACAGCAGACAAAATACAACATCAGACAAAACAATATCAGAGCATAATGTAAATATTGCACGTTTTTTTGGTCTGTACAGTATAGTCAGAGACATTATAAGCGTGAGAGATCACTGTGAGTGTGATAAATGTTTAATCTATTTACTTATTTTGATACATGTACATGTGTATGCCTCTTGGGTGATAGTAAGTAACACTCTAAATGTAAAACAAATTTTGAAGATATGTTTAATAGAACAATATATATATATATATATATATATATATCCAAATCACCAAGAGGAATGATTCGGAAGTATATTGACAAATCTATTCTATATTTGAATCGTACTGTACATATACAAAATGTACTCTGGAAGCAAACATGTGACATATTGTCTTTACTAGTTTACTATGACGTCAATCTTTACTATTGATGTTTACGCTGTAAAGATATCATGTATGCATTTCGTGGAATTTAAGTTTATGGTTGTTCTAGCTATATATATATATATATAACGTCTGAAAAACCAGTCAACGATCAATCTTACGGGGTGTTGGAACGCTACGGTATAACGATACTATGCAAGTAAAATAAAATTTATAAACGTCTAAAATGGTTTGTAAAACAACACCAAGTACACAAAACAAAGTGATAAAGAATTAAACACTTCGTTAAATGACAAAATTTTCGTCCCACCGAGAGACTTTATCAATGTCTATTTAAATAATACTTAGAACCAATATGGTGTCTTAATTTCAAAAAAAAGTTTTTGACGGTCCATGTACGGGACAAAAGAACCAGAAATTGCACATATGAAATTACATACATAAAAGAATTGAAATCCTACATATAAATTAATGAAAGTACAATAACAATAATATAAATACACAATCGGGCTACTCATTTAAATAAATGTTGAATTAGAAATAAAAATAAAAAAAGAAAATGAGACATTATTGGTAAATGCATCAAATAGAACTGTCAAAAATATTATTTGTCAAAAATATTTTTGAAAACGGTATGATACCCAAACTCAATCACAACAACGGCCCACCAAAGTGTGGAATATATACTATGGGCCGATTGAGCAAACAGCATGTTCTAATAGGACTGGAAGAGACCAATGAAAATAGGAGTCAAGAAAGGATATTATTTTTTCTCATTGATTCCATTCGGTGACAAGGTCTTAAGTTTTCTAATCCAGAAGCTTTCCCTTTCCTGTCTGCTTTTATCATCCCACTTGGGGTTATGGTCAATTATGGTTTGCCGAAAGAATCATGGTGGCCCGTCGATCTGAGATGTCTGCTGAGTGGAAGGTCAGGTTTGCAATTTGCATCACTTCTATGGCCATTCAGGCGTTTACTAAGTTGTTGTTTAGTTTCTCNCTCGGTGGGACGAAAATTTTGTCATTCAACGAAGTGTTTAATTCTTTATCACTTTGTTTTGTGTACTTGGTGTTGTTTTACAAACCATTTTAGACGTTTATACATGTATATATATATATATACACACATGTAGACCAATCAAGTCATTATCACAATCACAACATTTATTTTTGCAATACCTACATTTTTTGTATGTGTAGCTCTTTATGATTCAGTTTTATAATGGTTTTGCCTCAAAATCAAAATGGAATTCTTGCAATATTATGAAAAGGTTTTTTATACAGGGCAATGTGGTTTTATTTTTTATTTTTATTTTTGTTTGTTACAAGATTAACAGAAATTTTGGAAACAAAAATATCAACATGTTCCATTGAGTACTACATTGTACATCCTATAGTTACTTGTAATACATGGGGCCAGTCATTTTACAAATTTGTTCATTGTGACTTTTTGTCCTAGTGATACATGTAAGATCCTATGCAAAAATTTATGTTGTGACTTTTTGTCCTATATGTTTTGTCAAAATACAAAATTTAAACTGTGACTTTTTGTCCTGTGACTTTCTGTCCTACATAATGTACATTCGAAAAATCTTGACTTCTGCCATGAATTTTGATGTCTCAAATATTTGATACCCCTTTCTTTAACTTTACTGAGTTTTTCAAGTATAGTAATGTGTATAATGCCTATTAAACTAAAGGGTGTTTTAGATTTATGCTGTTGCAAGTTGGACCACACAGGGATACAAAATTATTTTCCTACATAACTATAATAAGACACGTTGTCACTTCTTTAATCACCAATGAGCAGTAGAGGGCATATAGTAGTTTTTCATTCTTACTCGTCTTAAGATGATGAAATTTGGTCAAAATGATGTTAATGCCATAAATACCATATTACATCCATAACAGAAGAACTTGAAAAATAATTCAATTTTTTCCGTTTTTCACCCTTAAATTGGACATTGTTTTTTGAACCAGGTTCAAGTTTCTATTGGGCGCACTATCAACCATAATCAGCATAAAAAAAAAACAGTTGTAGTCATGTGTCACCCATTTTAAAAATTGTTTTGCATGAAACAGTACATATAATTACATGTATGATTCTATGAATCATTAAATGTCAAAGTATTAGAACAAATATTTTCAATATTATCATTTTTTTTAAATTTGAATATTAAAAAAAAAGAGATCTTTTTAACATTACGAGGTACAATTTTTTCATTAAAGTAAAGAAATGTAATTGGGAAATGCACACAAACACACACTGTAAAATACATTTATGCATTTAAAATAATTTATAGTGAGCAGCACATGTTTATACATGTAGGTCTATATAAAAGCAAAACGAATAATACATATATTAGGGTTTGTATAAGGTAGCTAGCTTTACCCGTATTTATCTCAGTTTTTGACCAAAATTCAAGTATTATTAAAACAGCCTTTGACTATAAATCGTTTAATTGTTGTATCAATATTTGAAATTTGAAAGTGATAGGAAATAATTGAAGTAAAAACTTCAAAGGTTATTTTATTATACAAGTAAATGACACTTGACAGTGACTGGACAATCAATTATATATTGCAGGTCATTTTATTGTTCTTGGAGATGAATAATTAACTGCTGTATAAACATCCTATCTAAGGCTTGCACTTTCTATCATTATGATGACAGTTAGTTTATTGTAATGCAAACAATATATTTTCTGAATAAACAACCATAAAATATGCGGACATGCCAATGAATTTGGTATGGCTTCCCAGAAGCATTCATATGACAATATAAGTTTAATGCTACTTTGTAACATCATTCACATATTTTTTCGCCTCGAAATAACTCAAAACCTATGTCTGAGAACGACCCGATTCTTTACTTGTGCATCGAATGCACAAGTGAAGTTAGACCTCGCCAAGAAGCACTTCAGTGCGAAGTGAGTACCAGGTGGCAGCACCGTACAGTACCTGCAACACCAGTATCAGCAGAGTATAGACAAGCAGTAACAACCAACTCTGACATCGACTGGCGGTGTAACAATTGCACCGATGTTTATCAACCAGATAATTTTGGTCTGCTGCCCGCAGAATACCATGACCAAATCCAGAATCAAGCAGACCAGCCTATGCAACTAGTACCATACTCAGACTCTCACATGTCCATATCATTAGACGAATCACCAACCAGACCTACAGGTCCAGCACCAACAGACTCAACTCCTGTAAGACAACATATCTTCTCACCAGCTACATCACCATCCAGCCTGCACATTCTCGCTTCACCACAGCTTTCTCCAGACAGACCTGTCCGTAGACCACTCCTTTTCAGTGACAGTGATTCTGATACAGACCATAACATCGTACGGCAAAGATCAAGACCGAGGGCAATCAACTACTCAGACACCGATGATGATCCAGACATCACATTTGACATCAGCAACAGATCTTTTCAAATACCTGACCATTTCCAGAAAGACTCTCTCTCCGACAGCTCAGTCGACGACCCACTAGAAGGCGTAAACCAGTGTGACCCAACTACATACCAAATGCTTCAGCAAGGTTTCAAACGCGGAAATAAAAAACTGTTCTCCAGCGACAGGTTTTCATACACAGTTAAATGCCAAAAAGACAACAAAATGTGGTGGTGGTGCAGCGTTCGTGGCAAAAACAACCATTGTCCAGCTACAGTAAACCAAGTTGGTGACACCTTTACTGCTGGTAGACTACCACATCCATCAACACCAGGCCAGATCGCATCAGCAGCAATTTCCGCTGAAATAAAGACCAAAGCAGCAATGCCCAACAACGCATTTACTAGATCTTCAGATATTATCAAAGGTGTATTAAATGTCCATCCTAATGCAGATCTTCCCAAGGCCAGTCGATCATCACCAAACAATTTAAAACGACAGCTAAATCATAAGTGACAGAAAGATCGACCACCAGAACCAAGATACATGTACCTTGATTTCCAGCTCGCCGAATATTACATACCAGACGACTTTCTACAGGTAGACATCCAGAACGACGGACAACGACACATTATACTGGCCACGCAGGAACAGCTAAGACTATTTTCAAAAGCCAAATGTTGGTACATGGATGGCACCTTTAAAGTTACAAAGGCTCCTTTTATGCAGCTGTTCACGATCAACTGTTTTATCTCCAGTGGTGCAGCGACCAAGCAGGTGCCCCTTCTTTACGTCATTATGGCTCGTCGTCGGAAAAGGGACTACCTTGCAGTGTTCCGTTCCCTCTTACATCTGTTGCCACATACATCTGTGCAAAAGTTTGTAGCAGACTTTGAGAAAGGTTTATGGAATGCTCTCCTTCAACTTTTTCCTGGTACATGTATACCAATTGAAGGGTGTGTTTTCCACTGGTGCCAAGCCATCTTCCGCAAAATTCAAGTCAGGACTTGCAGTTTCCTACAACTCCAAAGGTAACACTTACACGTTCCTCCACAAGCTCATGACGCTTCCATTTTTGCCACACGAACACATACCACTTGCATTCAACAAATTAAAGGACACTGCACAGGGTCGCCTCCAGACAGTTGTTCGGTATGTGGAAAAACCTTGATTTCCAGTTGTATTTACCCAATCGCCAGCTGGTGTGTCTTTCGTCAAGCCATCTGGACAAACAACGACGTTGAGGGGTACCACAATGACCTCAACATGCAAGCTGTAATTGCGAACCCGCCTTTCTACCTGTTGTGCCGATTTCTTCACAGGGAATCATCGCTGCTCCCTCTACAAGTTAAGATGGTTTGCGATGGCAAACTTAAATGGTACAAGCGCAAGCGGTCCCACTACATTCATATTTTCCTTATGGGATCAGTACGCACAGCACCAGATATCTGCCAGCACCTTATTATGGAGGTGTGCGTTTGTGTATGGACCAACTTTAACTTTAACTCCGCCAACGCCGGTCCCAAGCCCGGGTGAAAAAGGAGGAGAGTTATGCATTTTACATGTAAAAGTATTATTAGAAATGTATAAATTTTGCTAGACTTACAGGCATTCATATCTATTTAATTTAGTATAGTCCGTTTGATTTCTATAAAACCTACAGACAAAAATTCTTAAAAATCCAGTTTTCAAATCAACAATTGTTTTTCAAGAATTAATTTCAAAATTTTTGGTCCATTATCAAAAAAGTTATCCATTAGGTCTCTATGTTAATTATATTTTCTGAAGTGTAAAAATCTGGCTGGAGTGAGTACAAATAACAGACTTTACATAGGACATTTAAATATTAATGGACATCAATCAATCATTCATTGACTACCAACTTAATGGTCAGTTAATGAGTAGCCTTTTAATATTTAAATGTCCTACATTGTATGTCACATGATACAATGAAATATACATTGAAAGCACATGTCTGTTATTTTGTTTTGATGGTTGGGCTCTTACACTATTTGCACTCACTCCAGGCAAATTTTTACACTTCAGAAAATATAATTAACATAATTAACATAGAGACCTAATGAGTAACTTTTTTAATAATGAACCAAAATTTTTGAAATTAATTGTCAAGAGTTCGTATATATTAATATTCATCTAGAAAAAAAAATGTTGATTTGAAAACTGGATTTTTAAGAATTTTTTTCTGTAGGTTTTATAGGAATCAAATGGACTATACAGGTGAAAAACAAAAACAAAAACAAAAATCTTCAGCCTTTCCAAATTAAAACAAATAAAAATTAAACTATATCGTACCTTGTTTTATATACATTTGTACATAATATTTATATATTTTTTACTCATCTACAAAAATGTACCTCCTTTGTGGTAACATTTATAATTTTATCTGAATGGATACAAAAAAATTCCCACAAAAAATATATAGGTATGAAACATCTCACCATGATAAATCTGTTGGTACGAAACGTCCCGACCTAGGGCGAAACAGCCCGGAATGAAACGACCTGGTAACGAAACGACCCGCATTCTGCACATACTCAAATCTACAAAAGAGGTCACTATGCAATCTATGGTCCAGTCAGGCTTTCCGTATTATAACCAACAACCCCCAGTCCCAAGAGCTGCCCCTACCCACCACTCATTGGAACCTTCAGCAGTACTCAGTCTTTCTGAAGGATCGTCGGACCGTCGGACATGTCCGGTAAAAATCAGTATAGTCCGATAATGTTTGCCGGAACTCCGGACCGAAAGTCTGACGACCGATTCAGTAATTATCTACAACTGTATTTCTTATATTTTAATACTGTCATGATCTGCTCTTTGTCGGTAAGAAAATATTTTATATAGTTCATCAGAAAGTCATTGATGATGATGGTATTGTTCACTAGAGGCCTAGATTCATTTAACTTCGTTCAATAACAAACAACATTGGTGCCATTTTAAAGGGGACGCAACCCGACATTGTGCTATGGGAAATGTTGACCGAACTTTTTGTCCGAAGCTACTTTCAGCAGAACGAACTTTTGATTAAATTTTTTCTCATTTCTGTGACATAAATCATAGTACCCATGTTTAATATGTTCACATTTGCGAGTGTTGCTCATTCAAAATTCGTTAAAATGCACGAGGATGCTTCACATTTTTATCCATCCACATTGATATTTTATACTCGACACCGGGTTAATATTACGATCTATCAAACTGTTTATTTACATACACGTCACATGTAAACGTAAATGCCCATGCAATTAAAAAATAGACTTTGAACTACAGTAACTTTATTCAATTGTTGCAATCTGATTTAAGGTCTGACAAATAATAACTACATTTTTGACTGCCAGTGTTCATGACATTGACAATAAAAATATACGTTTGTGCTACATTAACATTACTAGGCTCTAGCTAAATATAGTTATAGAAAGTTCAACTAATTAGCAGACATCTTTCTCCTGCTGAAGATAACACAAATATGAGTTATTACCATTTGGGTAGCATTAGATCACAGTCATATTTCAAAAGGAAAAAAGGGGGAGGGTACTTGTAAAAAAAAAGCACAGGTATGAAAGACTCCAATAGTCAAAAAACATGTAGACAGAAATAAATATTTGATTAAAGGTTTTGCTTCATGCTCGGGGGGAAAAGAATCATTCTTTGTCTCTTCATCGTCTTGTCTGCACTGGAACTAACTGGAATTAACCGAGTCTGATCAGATACATGTACCACAAGCACAAAATTATTAACATTTTGTAAGTATCTTTGACTGTCAATTTTTTTCGGTCTGGTAAAAGTTGGTTTGGTCTGGTAATTTTTTTTCTAATATGATAATAGGTGTTACCTAACTTGGGACGAAGTCCAATATTTTTTTTTAAACAATATTAACTCGGATATATGGACCTATAATATTTTTTCAAAGTAGACCGAGGGTGGATCCAGATTTTCTTAAAAGAGGGGGCAAATAGGGGGACCCAGACCCAAACCTTCCGTCGTTTTTTAAGTCCCGATCTAGGTACGAAACGACCAGGTTACGAAACGTCCGCATCCGATTTTCTGCACAGATTTAACCATGTATTGACTTCCGGTATGTCATTTCCGGTGCATGAAAATTGAGTCATTAGTATATAGAAAAAAATTGCTATTTCTACCATAGTTGGGACTTCGTCCCATATTACCAGCCCGAATGTCCTGTAAAAGTAAAAACACCTTGGGAAACACTGCAGTACCAGGGATTCAGCCAGGATTTTGAGACCATTAGTCACTTTCGCGGAGCAGAATTTTTTTTTTCTAAATATGAATAGACAAGAATATATTGAGCTTAATCTTATAATAATTTACTTTTGATCTAATACCACACAAGTTGTAATAACCCCCCCCCCCCCTCCT
>MJUT01025524.1:132555-153336 GCA_002080005.1 Gigantidas platifrons
CAAGTTCATTAAATATTTATATCATGTAAACCTGCTATATCTAAGCTGCTCAAAGCAGTTTAGTTTTTAACTCTAGGGCTTTCCATTAATTTTTTATGATTTAAAAAAAAATTGAAATAAAAAATTAAGCTTAAGCAAAAAAAGGGGGGGGGTTCACATGTTTATGGTGTAAAATTAACTTCCAAGTTCATCTTAGAAGCATGTTTCAGCCTGGAAATGTCTTATTATATCATATATATGTTAAAAAACAGAGTTTTGGGTATTGTTAATAATTTATATCTCGTAAATATAAGTGGAACCATATTTTGAACAGAATTTTCTATAGAATTTTAAAGACCTCATTTTACGATTTTCAAAAAATCATAAAAAAAACAATGGGAAGTCCTAGAGTTAAAAACTAAACTGTTTTGAGCATCTTAGATATAGCACTTTAACATGATATAAATATTTAATGAATACAGGTAAGTAAAAAAAATGGTTGCCCCATGCTAACATAGTCATAGCGACATAGGTGCCCAAGTGTCTAGAATTCTTCGATCGTACCAAGTACCCAGTCTTGAATCCTATGACCAATTTTCATTTCAAATTTCTGACAGTAATTACAACTAACATGAATAATTAAAGACCATACATAAAATAAGCGATATATTGCCGTGGAACTCAGCATATGTGATATCAATGATGACGTGAACTTTGAAGCTCAAAAAGACTTGAAACCGTATGGACAATTTTCCTGTCAAGTTTCTGGCCATACGAACAACTGGCATGAACAGGTCAGATATATATGATTGAAAACCTTATTTTGGAAATATTGAGAATTAAATTGCATATTTAAAAAGGTCATATTTTAGAAATATTTTCTTTGAAACCTTTTCGTTGATGATTTTCGTCCATGTCGTCGACTTCCGGTTGTGTACCGTGATTACCGTGACGTTTTACACATATAATAGATAATATCAAAAACATATCTGTTGAGTTTCCGTAAAATACATAAATCTGTTGGGGTTTTTTTTATGACCTTTGCAACTACTTTTAAAACTGACTGTCTGCAATATTTGACCACATTCAAAGCTGTCAGACACTGATGACCCATAATTATTTTTTCAAGTAAAGCTAAGTGTTGTTTTTATCTTAAACTTATTTTAATCTTGTTAAAAATCTTATTTAGAGTCAACTAACGTGTTGTTAAAGAAAATATGATCAAATTATACTTGAAAAACTTTCAAACTTTGATGAAAATTCAAAGCTTTTTCTTTACAATAAACTTAAAAATGAAATTAAGCTAGAGGATTACCGGGTACTTGTCCACACTGATAAATTTTAATGATAGTCGTAAAATCTTAACTAATTTCCGTATTTATAAGCGACCACAAGTTCAAGTAGAAATAGAAATTGGTCGGTATAAGAAAGTTTCAAGAGAACAAAGAATTTGTAAAGCTGGCAAAGTATTGGATGATAAGAAACATTTTTTCCTGCATTGTCATATTAATTATAATATTCGAAACAGTCTGATACAAGAACTTGAAAACTATTATCCTGATTTCAATCAGCTTGACTGACTCAATCGTTAAACTTAAAATCATTTTAAATCCCAGTCAAGAGATCTTGTCCAACATTGTCGACTATATAAAGCAATCTATATATGGAGTTGCGAAAATAGGGTCCACATTACGGTCAGTTATCTGTATACATATATATATTTAAACTCGATTTGAATTCTTACTGTATGTTGCAAATTTGTATGTCTTATGTTGTTGTCAACTTGTTGTAATTTGCACAGCCCGTCAGGGTTTCTTGTTTATTGTTATGGTGTTTAACGCCACTTTCAACAATATTTCAATTAGATCGTGGCGGTCAGGTTTATTGGTGGAGGAAACCGGAGTTCCTGGAGAAAACCCAGTAATGACCTGTCGCAAGTCACTGATACACTTTAATATCACATAATGTTGTATCGAGTACACATTGCCATGAAAGGGATTCGAACTCACAAGGTTAGTGGTGATAGGCAACGATTGCATAGGTAATTATATGAATTGTGACCTTTTGTCCTATTTGTATGAAAATTTTCAATTGAGACATTTGTCCTTTGTTATATATAGGGGGTCCTCGTGCTCGTGTTCGTATGGTAGTTGGATTTACAACTACCTATGCAATATGTACCTATCACCACCGATGTTGTGAAATCGAATTCCGCTCAGGAGATGTGTACAACATAATATTTTTTTTCATTGACTTGTGGCAGGTCTGTGGTTTTCTTCAGCCCGGGTACTCCGGTTTCCTCCACCAATAAAACTGACCTCCTCGATATAACTGAAATATTGCTGAAAGTGGCGTTAAACACCATAAAACCAACTAACTGAAAATGAATAAGTTTTCCCCCAAAAAAATTGGAAAACGATTATTTTAAATCAGTGACATTTATACAAAACCAAAGTATGTAAATATACATTATGATTATTGCAGGCAAATTAATTTACATTAAATTATACACTTCTAATAAAACGTCAATAAATCTGGTAACAGTTACAACAATATAAATGTCCTTTAACGATTTTTGAAATAGTTTCTGATTAAACCTACACAGTATTTGAAATGGATTTAAAATGAAATTCTTAAAAATATGCATAAAAAACGGAAGGTAGAAATCGATCCAGCAATATCGTTTTCCACCGTAGTTCTATTGATTTAAAATTTTCATCTTTTCACTTATTTTGATGTATTATTCATGTTCAAATTTTCAATATAATGTAATATATCTTAGAAGACTTATCCATTGGTTGCTAAACAACCGAGTTTTACCGTACAGGTAAGCTGCAGGATCAGCAGCTCAAATATTACAAAGTCGTTCTGGGATGGAGAAAATGGCGGGCCAATATTTCCCGCTTTGTCTGCTTGTGCTGGTTTCATGGACAACGTATTATGGTGAGTAATATAATAATATAGGTATTTTCTTTATCAGAGTGTGGATGGAATTTTAATAGTTTGTGGATTATTATCTTAATGGGAACATTTTTAGACTCTATAATATATACCGTTCAATAAGACAATTCTGAATTTTCACGGCTGTGTTAATATTCTATATATATATATACATAATAGTACTTGAATGAATCAATATAGTGTTATAATAGGAAACTCGTAAAATTTTAAAGTACACAGAGGTTAAGTATTTATACAATATTTCAAAATTTGAAATATAAATAAAAATGAATAGAAAGGATAGATGAACAAAAATATCCGATTAAACTACGTAATAAATATATGTGGACAATAAAAAAAAAACAAGGGAGAACGGTACCACCTATGCAAAAACATGGAAGGAGAAATCTGATGCAAATTCCCTATTTCTTTATTTTATATATATATATATATATATAGTTTTTTTTTAAAGTAATTTCAATAGTCGACGAGTGATAATAATCATTGACTTAGCCGATACTTTTAGGACACAAATATTGTGTCACAATATATATTATATATAGTATGTAGGTAAATTAGGATATGTTTTATCGTGTATACGCTCAGAGGATTTTAGGTATGGGTCGTAAGTTACACCCGTCAATTCCTTGTCCTGGAGCAGGAACTGTTTACCCTTCCGGAGAACCTGAGTTCATCCCGGTTTTTAGTAGGGTTCGTGTTACTAGTATTCGATCTTTAGTTTTATATGTATGTTTTGTCGATCGTTGTTTGTCCTTTTGTGCTTTTTCTTTTGGCCATTGTGTTGTTTGTCCATCTTCGATATACGGTTTCTGATTTCCCCTTTGGTATCTTCAAACTCTTCTTATTAAAGATGCCCCAAAACGGAGCCAAACAAATGTCGCTGTTGTGTAATAAGCTTATAATCATTATAAGATTAAACACTTCTTTTCAGGAGTTCATGCATGTGTAAACGGTGCCGATGCAATCACAAAATGAATAAACGCCCGAAGGACGTTTATGTAAAGTTTGTGAGTGCATTTCAGGCTTGCTCTCAATCGGACACTATCGTAGTTTCCTGTCGGCGGCCGCCATATTGTTTATACCGGTTATACAAAAAAGTTCATCGAGTTATGAACGGATCAAAAACAAAAAAGTTCATGGAGTTATGAACGAATCAAAAACAAACACGTAACAGTGCTCTTGTCCAATCAAAAGGCACGAAAACGATATACATTAATTCTACAAGAATTATATAAAAGTGGTTCTCTATTTCGTCTTTTGAAAAGATTAGAACAAAATGAAATTAAGTTTAAACTTATAGTTTTATTATTTTTTTCAATATTAACCCAAGTCAATCATTTCAGAAAAACGTCTTGGTATTACTGTTTAATGGTAAATCTGTACTTGGATTGCATGTTACTTGATAGAAGATCTTAGTTAATGATACATTGTATACACATTTTGTTTATTTCATGGATACATTATATACATAAATACTGAAAAAAATGAAATACCCATCGTTAATTTCGTAGATGTTCATTTCATAAATTGAAAATAGTAGGCTCTTTCTTAATTCCTTTTTTTTTTTCTTTTTTTTTTCATTCTTCAGAATTTGTTTGTGTGTAAAACTACAAAATTACACACAAATCACAGATTCGCAACTAAAAACTTTTTTTTCACAAAAAAGTCCAAATTGAGAGTCATCAAATGTATATAATGTTTTCTAAAAGACGGGGGAATGTAATTATATAACACGGACATTTATTCCAAGCTTGATCATGATAGTATCCGTCACGGTAGTGGATTCTTAATCGATTGACGAAGTATGAAGAGTTGGACCAAAATGGGACTTTACTGTACATTTGCAGTTACTGTAATAATTCATGTTTAACTGAAAAGCATTCTTACTTTTTTCAGTTAGTTCTTTTGTACGTATTTGTAAAAATGTGTCTTACTTCAATGGCCGTAAAACTTTTATACCAAGGATACCGTTTTCAGAAATTATTGAAAACTTTCACAAAATGTATTACCGTTGTGCAGATCTTGTATATCAATGTAATTCCACATGCAGAGGTCGGATCAAAAAGGGTATGTCCGGCCATCCATGGTTTATGGAGACGTCATAAACAACATTAAAAAGTTGAAATCTAACCTAACACATCTAGAATTGTAAAAGCCTTAAAAAAACTTATTCGTAAATACTCATTCTCTATCCAGAGTTGTCGTTCCTGCTACGCTACACAACATGTTGTGTAGCGTAGCAGGAACGACAACTCTGGATAGAGAATGGTAAATACTATGACTTAGCAACTATATTTCACTCTTTGAAGCAGGTTTACTTTGGTAAAAATATTGACAATCTGCTAGTATACATGGTAGGTCTAATTAGCAATTTATATTTCATTCTGTATTATATTGCTGCTTGTTGTTCAATATTTGATCCCAACAATTTGATGACATACTTATATTCTGGTCTCCCACGAAGACCATTAGTTTCGTTGGAGAGTTATGGTTATGGTGTTTAACGCCACCTAACGTGGGTATGCATGACTTATTGATATTAAATCTATTAGAAGTATTACTTATGTTGTTTTGTCTAAAGAGTAATGGTCTTTCACCAACAGATTCTACCTACCTAGATAGTAGTCGGTTAACTACGAGCATTTATTATACTGTCCGTGTTTATGTTGTCATTCAATTTGGTGATAGCATGTGGTCATTTGGAGTGGAAACGAATTTGTATAAGTTTTTTTAGTTTGTTTAGACATGTATATGTATTACCGTTGGAGATCCAGTTATCAAGGGGGGGGGTTGGAACCCCATTAACGGTTTAACCCGCCATGTTTTAATGCCTGTCCCAAACTAGGACCTGGATTTCCAAATGTCATATGTCGTAGTATAGTTATATATTTTCTGATGTCAATACGTATGGTCTCCTTTCTAAGAAACCCCCTGACGTAAAGAAAGGTGAGCAATGCATGAACATATATCTCATCGAAGAACCATTGGACAACATTGCTCCTTCAAATATAAGTTAAATCTATCGAATAAGGAAATCATGGATAATCAGAAGCAGTAAATCGAAGGACAGACAATACCAAGACCAGACAAACAACTGTCTATAAAACATTATACAGAAAACTAAGAACTGAGTTACACGAACGCCAACAAAAATGGGGTGAACGCAGTTCATCAGAATCCTGCTCCACTAGTGGCAACCGTCGTTTTATCTTGTTAAAAGTTCGGTGACAAGCCATGAATGAGGAAAGGATTATATTTCAGGATGATAAACGCAATAAATCCATGATCTTTTCTGTGGCATAGACATTCCGTAACGATTTACCAAATCACGATGGCGATAGTCAAACTTTGAAGTGATGACTTCAACTTTATGCTAGGAAGTCTTGGTTCTTTAACTTCCTTGTCAGCAGCAACACTTCAATCTAGAAAATCCTGATAGGAAGCACTGTAAGCTCTGGGGTCTTATTAACTGAGCTATTTGTATTCTATATGCAGGTGCTGGTAGAACATGCTAGTACATGCTAATGGGAGAATGACAATGGGAAATTATGAAATCATTTCTTTGTAATGTTTCCTTATCAACAGATCTTTACTAGTGACAATTTCTTGGTATAGATCAGGACAAGAAACAGTTCTAGCTTTTATCATTTATTTCAAGTGCAAATTATCAGATAGATGCTATCAACAGGGTCGGATCCATGAAATCAAGTTAGGGGGGGTGCACTTTAAAAAATCGCGCCGAGCGGAGGGAGGCGCGAAAATTTTGGGGGTATTTCGTGTGAAAAATCACGATTTTACGCAAAAAAATCATATTTTTTCCAATTTTTTTTGGGGGGGGAGCGTGCGCCGGTGCGCCCCCCCCCTTGGACCCGCCCCTGATCGGTATAGTTACCAAATTTTGAATTATTAATTGAAAGAACATCATGTAGCGGAATGTGAAATTAAAGGACAGGGCTAGCATCTTTTCGTTTTTCTTGAGAAACCCCTTCAACCCTTCAAGAAGCTTCAATTGTGTTTCATACGACTAAATCTAAAGGAACAAGTCGGTAATTATTTAGTGCCGATAAGTATCCAGACTGTCAGAATACACGTTCACCAAGCAAAACAAATACGTTTTCAATCCCAACTGGAGCAATTTGATGATGTCAGTGCCAGTTAACCTTCTTTGTGAAGTGTTATCTTTACAATATGAGATTTGCCTCTTACTAAAATATTTGTACATTGTTATGAAACAAAGTTGCGCCTGCATATGACGTATATATCTCTCAAGTCTCCGTGTATATTCCAGAATTTGTGGTTCATATTAGCATTTCCTTGTGGATGGTTGCTTCTAACAAAGAAACCACTGAGCTAAGGGTTCAAAGTGGTAAAATATAAGAAATAGACGTCGTTACCTCAACGTGTTAACGGTCGCCATCATGAATGAGTTAACCGTTACGGAATGTCTGTTTAGTTTAAACATATTTTATTTGCCAATTAAACAGACAAAATGGATTAGACACAAGTAAAACATACTTATGAAGTCTTCTCCAAATTACAATTTGTTACAGTAAAGAAGTACATAAAAGGCATGCATTACTATATGTAGCACTAATAACGAATCAATGATGATATTCACACAAACAAAAACAAAATTTTTTTTTTTAGAAAAACGGAATGTCTGTCTCACAGATGACCACGGGTATTTTCCGTTACCGTAGTGACAATCCCACCAGTATTTGCCCTTTTACGACTAATCATCTGATCTTTTATCTGGATTGAAACGGCTGGTGTCACTAGTAGAGCAGGATCTGTTTACCCTTCCGTATATATAGTGCATTTGTTACTCAATCTTTAGTTTTCTTCCGGCCATTGCATTTTTATGTCCACTCCGCCAAATTGTAATTTCTTCGAAACCAATCAGTCTCTTGGTTTGGGTTTTTGATTCTGTGTACTTGGCAGAGAGTATTTAATAATGTTCGGGTTGTCCTGATCGAGGCTGGAACCCACGTTAGGAAAACTGAATAGATATCATATATACGACATTCATATAAATGTATGTATTGAACATCAATGTTTGTACTTTGCATAGTATGAGTTTATTCTTGCACCTTGCTCCACTGTTAGTGAATACCAGAATATTTATCGTCTCTCTTCGCTGCGATTGTACAACACTCTCTGGACGGGGCGGTGTCCACTGGTAGTGCAGTACAAATCAAATACACGACTCGACCGCAGGATTGGGCGTCAATAAATGCCTCATGATAAGAAAACGCCACACGTTTTACAAGTTACAAGGCAAATCCTTCCGCCCTATCCAACATCTCCAAATTTCTTTTTGGTAATCAAAACATCCGTTCATAGACCAATTTCACCGCTACCTTATACCTACAGGATCATGTATGGTTTATACGCTTGTTCTTGTTCTCGTATCAATGCCTATCGATGATGTAACTAAATTTAAACAATCATTCAATCTTCCGACTTCCAATTTATTTGTTCGTCATGATGATATCTTAGATAAGACTCTTAATCTCCATACTCTCTAAAACACAACCAGGTGGGGTGCACCCGGTGCCCCCCACAAAAATTGGAAAAAATATGATTTTTTTTTGCGTAAAATCGTGATTTTTCACACGAAATACCCCAAAAATTTTCGCGCCTCTCTTCCGCCCCTGACAATTATGTTACAAATGTATGACGTTACATCAACTTATCTGATTTGCTATAGAAAAACAAGATGGCCGATACAAATGATTGCTACAAGACTTTTTAAAAATTCATACAGAGTATAAAAACTGACTCCATTGTTTCCACGTGTCAACTACCATCGTTCATATTGATTCAGATTGAACATTGAACAGGAAAGATAATAACTTTTAAACTCATTCTTTAGAATTGATTTTCTTAATACATTTTTGATGAATATATTTTTATTAAGTCTGGGAAGAAGATAAAGTAATTTGTTATGGGACATTATTAAACCATGAAGAGAAATTAACAAAAATACTTAATCCGTGAACACCAGAACAAATTAGAACTGAACGCCTTTCAATAAGATAGTCATTAGAACTGGGAGTGGGAGACTCGTCACAGTCATAATTGCAGTTCATGTTATTGTATTTTTTTTTAATGTAGTGATCATGTATGCTTTATTTGTCGTGTTTGTACATGTATATTATGTAAATTGTAATGCTAAAACCAAAATGGCTTACTTGCGTGCATTAATAAAATAGAATAACATTATTAAGTTCAAGTTAATATTAGTTCATAATAACAGCAGGTTCTCTATGTGTATTATGTAAATTTTACTTAGATTTGTGTCCGGAAAAAAACAGTGATCTACCGGAAGTTGATGGCAAACTTTATCACATGATAGAGTTAGTTATAATACGACGTCCCTTACATTCACATTAAAATTACTTTATACCTTCAAAGCTTTTATTGTTTGTGGTGTTTAACGCCACTTTTCAACAATATTTCAGTTATATCGTGGCGGAAGTTTTATTGTTGGACGAAACCGGGTTCCCCATAAAACCACCGACCTGTCGCAAGTCACTGACTGAAACTTGATCACATAATGTTGTATCGAGTACATCTCGCCATGAACGGAGTTCGACCTCAAAACTTTCCCATAGATGTTTCAATAGCAGGCACTTTTATTATCATTTACCCATTAATGATTAAGATTATAGGTTTTAGCTCACATATTTTATCCTGCAATGAGCACTCTAGTAAGCAAATGACATGTGTCGAATACAGGTGTGCTGTATTTTGTATAATATACAAATACAGCTTCAAGACACGCCACACAACTTACTCTGGGGCCCACGAAAGGTTTGAGGAATATTTATTTTTCTAAATTAAAAATAAACACTACCTAACTCCGAAATTGCAGGGTAAAAACAATATTAGTGTATTGTATATGTATTCAGTTTTATTGATGCAGGAAACTTGAATATCCGGAGAACACCAGTTGTCTACTTTATAAACATGACAGAATTAGTTCTAATACGAGGTTCCTACAATCACATAAAAATTACTTTATCCCTTCAAAGCTTTCATTAGTTGTAGTTTATGGTGTATAACGTCACATTCAACATTATTCCAGTTATATCGTGGCGGTCAGTTTTATTGGTGGAGGAAACTGGAGTACCCGGAGAAAACCACCGACCTGTCGAGCTTTATCATATAATGTTGTATCGAGTACACCTCGTCTGAACGAGATTCGAACTCACAACTCTAGTAGTAATAGGTACTAATTGCATAGATCCATATGATTGCGGCCACGACGACCTCTAGCTTTCACTGGTAACATTTCTATCTCTATAAAAAGCTTTCAGTGACATAATTTTATTTCTGATTTCGAATATGTTAGCAAAACACTTGTCTTCGAATCAATATAAATTTAAAATCAATATAATCAAGCAAGCAAACAAGCAAGCATATAACTATGCAACGTTACTAGGGATATATATATTAATATGTATTTCTCCCTGTAATTTTGTTTGCAATTGATATCTTTCTTTGATGTAAAGGACACTGAACTCTATACTAACTTGGTTTCTTATAGACTGACCGAATATTGTTGAAAGTGGCGTTAAACACCATCAAGCAAACAAACGATAATGAAGGTTTGTGTTAAAGTTTGCAAAATAAAAAAAAATGATAACATAGTGCTAAGTATACTAAGTTGTCACCACCTAAATTTACATTTTTTTTCTCCAAATAATAATTATGGATTTTTCATACCAGTATGGTGAATTATTACAGAATAATATCTATTAAATTCATTAGACTGAATAAACATATGTACATTTCCCGTGTTTACTCTCTTCTTCCAATTAGATTTGAATTATTGAACGGACCATTAAAACTTACGAAACACTATATATATAAAAGTATCTACTAGTTTATTTCAAGTGGTTTTTTTTTTTTTTATGTGACAATGATTGTATTAAAACTATCTCTAACAGACAATGATTACCAATCGCATGTTCTTTCAAGCATGGTTTTTTATATTGTTTAAGAAATAATTTATGAATATGAATTTTTTATTTGCTTGTTATCACCTGATAATTATTGATTGATTTCGTGAAGAATCGATACTGTGAATAATGTACGGTACATGTACATGACACTGTTGTAACATTTTAATTTGTTTCTTATTTGTTTTAATGAATAAAAAGATGTTTTGTCGGAGTAATGGTTAGCGTACATGCGCCGACTGTGGTAGATCGTATGTTCGATACTTGATCCGATCAAACAAAAGACTATAAAATTGTAATTAGTTGCTTCTCCGCTAAGCACACAACACTAAGGAGTAATAGTAAGAACAAGATCTCGGAGTTCACATATTGTGACCGACTGGAGCGACATGTCTGCCTTGTAAACTGCATTATCAGTGAACTAGCACTATCGTGAGTGAGTGAGTGAGTGATTGTTGTTTAACGCCAATTCAGCAATTTCTCAGCTATATCATGGCGAGAACAAGTTAATTTTCAATGAGATAATGATGAGATCCTCTTTGTACTAGACCAACACCGCTGAGTTGGATTTTTATAGTGCTAGCTCACTGAAACAACAGTCCACATGTAGACATGTTGATCGCTTCACTCGGACACATTATTCTGATTCCGAGCCAACCAGTCTTTGTTCTTTCTCCTTAATGGTGCGTGATTAGTTGAGAAACAACAAATAACAATTGTATAGTCTTTGGTTTGATCCGACCAAGGCTCGAACCCACAATCTACTCGAGGCCAGCACGCTAACCATAACGCCACCGATGCGGTTAACTAGCACTATAAAAATCCAACTTAGCGTGTTGGTCTAGACCAAAACACATGTGTTTTCATCTCATTAAGTGGTATCCCGCTATGATATAGTTGAAACGTTGCTCAGTTGGAATTAAACAACAATCACTCAGTTGTCAAAAATATTAATGCAATTGTTTTGTATCTTCTCCTATTTCTCCGTTTACAATGTAAACACGAGTTTAGTTTATTTGTATTAACACGACAAAAATATAAAAGCTCTACTGTCTAATCCAATAAGCGCTGGGATTTCAGTATATGTGCACTTTGAGAAGTTAACGCGGTGATTACTTAACCTGTTACCTCGCGGGTTTTACTTTGGATGGTTACTTCTGTCAAATGATTTTTTGGTTTCGTTTATGGTGTTTAACGCCACTTTGAGAGCAACATTTCAGTTATGATACGAAGTTTTTATACGATACAGTTGAAAAAAAGGGTATCAAATATGAAAATTCTTTCAGGATAAGTATTTCGAAGGGAAGTAACCACAAGGCACCTCCGTTTTCTCTATGAGTTTCAAATATACAATTATATAATATTTTCACTCAAGTGAAAAGGATATCGACGTAAATTCGACTTTCCAGTTTTCCAGTGTTAATGCGAAATGCAAACGAAAAATGTAAATGCACGTTTCATTTTGTGTCTACTTTTTTATTTCTCGTTAACAACAGATGTAGCCACAAAACTAAACACCGTGTTTATCATTTATAATTAAAATGTTAACATGGGCTTACACGGCCTCTACGTTTTGCAACTGTTTACAAGTTATGATTAGTCTGCACAAATGTGTAAACTTTATCTGCTCACTGTGGGTTGCAACGACTCCGCTAGATGTGTTGGCCGTATAAAATACATAACAAGAAATGAGTGTCTTGTGTATGGAAAACGTCACACTCCCTTCACGTGAAAAGACAACTTGTAGTAGTTTGGCCATTGGTCGTCCGTTGCAGGCCGACAAACTTTCCCGATCCGTCATTGTATCCTCGTTTCTCTGTGACAATCTAAATCTCCACATACAGTGTCATCTGTTTATCTACGCATTGTTTATAAACTTTTAGGTATGAACATGGCTGAACTACAGAAAACTTGACGCTAAACAACAATCAATCAACAATACATTTGAGGTTTATAAGAGTATAAGATCTTTGTTCTTCTCTTATGATTTACCATTGCATTTAATTACCCAAACATATGTTTTATATAGGTAAATTTGATTTGCTACAGTAGAACGGCGATTTTACGTCGACCAATCTAAAATACAATACACTCTCCTAATTATAACGTAAAATTAGGAGTTAATTGTATGAATTTTAGCAATCTATCTCCCAGGTACGTGGGGGCTGGTGTCCCCTCCTCCTTTTTCCCAATTACGAAAAATGTGCCTCGTATCGTTCAGCTATTATTTTTCAGTTTATTTTTTCATTAATCGTTTTTGTGTTGTTACAAAATGCTTCTTTCTGTATCACACGGTCGATTAAAAAATACTGACGGTGAATCGCTTCTCATATTTCAACTAGATGTATGATATTGAATTCTCATCTATATTTTAACAATAAAGTACTTATCAATCGAAAATTGGCTGTAAAATAATGGAAGGGCTAAAAAAGTTCTTTTTGCGATGAAATCATATACTAGTTCACTATTAAATTTACCAGTAAAAGTAGCAAATAACCTTTTCGGTTCATTAGTGAAACCTATTGCATTATATAATTCAGAAGTGACATTTTTGGATATCTATATCACATATTATAGAGCTAAGAAGAGATCAAAAATCTCTGGTAAACCTTTAGATATTTTTTATTTTATTGATAAAACCCCTATAGAAAAGTTGCATTTGCAATACTGTAAATATTTACTTGGTGTTAGAAAAATCTCATCTAATCTTGGAGCAAGAGTAGATTTAGGAAGACTCCCACTGGAACTTTATACTAAATTTTATTCTATACTGTTTTATCAGATTAAATTCTGAGGAAATAAACCCTCTGTTAAAAGAATCATGTTTACTTACTAAAAATTAGATGATAAGGGCATTTACTCATGGTTTACATATATTAAAGATGTGATGGAAGATTTAAATTTAGATTTGGAAAAAATTAAGGAATACTCTTTGAAAAAAATTACAAAATCTACAAGAGACAAAATAAAATCAGAAATTAAATTTTTCTATGAAAACTTATTCAAGAAGAAAATAACAGACATTGATAATAACAGTAAACTCAAAATTTATAAAACTTTAAAAAATTCCGGTAACATCTCAGAAGAAAAATATTTATCCTATCCAAAATTATAATATAGAAAACTAATAACAAAATATAGAATAAGTGATCATAATTTGCTTATCGAAAAAGGAAGATACTTAAAAATCCCNAATAAGCAAGTGTTTGCTTTTAATGTATAAATAAAATGATTCTATTAAAATAATTTATAAAAGTATTACAACTTATTTTCATTTGTTTAATTAAATAACAATGCCACAAGAAAAAATTATTTGGATTTAAAAAAAAAATTACAATGACAATTTTAATTGTTTATCAGATTTCGATAAAGTGTCTTATATCCTCAATCCTAAAACAACTACTCAGGTAAATAAGCTTGGTTCCTTTTTAAAACGGTCTAAAGAACTGAGGACAAGGGACTCTTGAAATGTTTATTTGAAAATTATGTTGTCTTTATTACCATGTTTGTATTGTTTGTATTCTGTTTATTTTTGTCACATGCAGTAACTGTATAATGGCAATAAAGTATTTGATTGATTGATTGATTGATTATTGATTACTGCTTCCCTGACGATTTTATGCGTGACACCCACACCATACAAGTAGAGACCGATCACGTTTTATATGCATGATATTGTTTATCAACAACACGACAAATACAGTTTACGAGACAAAGGTTTTAAAGACAAAACATGTATTATTTTTGAAATATATCTATAATGCTATATTGATTTCCTAACGGACATTCGGACCAGTGTCATTGAGAAATTTACTGGTCCAACACGAGATTTACCGGTCGCGGTCCATCAAACCTGTGCCAATTTCGACAGCTGTATAAATACCAAGTATTATAGCTCTTATTAAACCCCCCGTAAGCAAAGTTTGGGGGGGGGTATATAGGAATCACCTTGTCCGTCCGTCCGTCCGTCCGTCCATGTACCTTGTAAGCGCAACTCCCCCTAAACGGCTGATTGGATTTTTATGAAACTTTACACACTTGTAGTACACAACTTGCAGATGTGCATAAAGGAATATGGTTGCTGTCCAAAATTTAAAAGGGGAGATAATTCAACTTATACTTTCACGAAAAAGGGGGGCATGTACCTTGTCAGCGCAACTCCTCCTAAACGGCTTATTCGATTTTTATGAAACTTTAGACACTTGTAGTACACTACCTGCAGATGTGCTTGAAGGAATATGGTTGCTGTCCAAAATTTAAAAGGGGAGATAATTCAACTTATACTTTCAGGAANATGCCACAAGAAAAGATTATTTGGATTTTTTTTAAAATGACAATGAAAATTTTAATTGTTTATCAGATTTAGATAAAGTGTCTTATATCCTCAATCCTAAAACAACTACTCAGGTAAATAAGCTTGGTTCCTTTTTAAAACAGTCTACAGAACTGAAGACAGGGGACTCTTGAAATGTTTATTTGAAAATTATGTTGTCTTTATTACCATGTATGTATTGTTTGTATTCTGTTTATTTTTGTCACATGCAGTAACTGTATAATGGCAATAAAGTATTTGAATTTGAAAAAAAAATTATATCGTATTATCTATACAAATCAGCAATCCAGATATATTTTGTTTTAGAATTAGTCGCGATTAATTTTCAAGTTTTGTGCACACGACGCATTTCTGGAATAATCTACTTCAAATAATACACCCAAGTCTATGGGAGCTAAAAAAAACAAATGAGCAAAATAGGCTAAGATCACCTATGCTCCAGGAAGGAGAACCTTAGTTTTATTAATAATTACATGACTTCACTGGGGTAAAGCTGATGACCGTAACTGCAATTACGGTCACCCCAAGATGGCGGACGTGGAATTGGGTAAGAATCTTTTTTGTCGATTAAATTGTTTCTTTTAAATGGCACATGCACGATAGTATTCTATGAACTTACATTTTGTATCACAAGGAAATCACAAATTACTACTGAAAAATGAATATGAAAGAGAAAATCCGATTTTAAAAAATCGCTAAGATGACCGTAACTGAAAACTGAGAAGTGTTTGTCTATTTATACTGATTACAGGGGAAAAACATAATAATATATGAAACTGTTGAAACATATTAAGTAATAAGAAAACATAACCCAAATGGCATACCCTATAATGGATACAAATTAACGATCTTGGAATGACCATGGGGACTTCGATAAGCGATATCCATCAATACGGCGAGATCAGTAATACAATAAGACGGATGCATGGGATTTGTGGAATATACTGAAACTTAATAATTGCATCCTGTTTTAAATAAATACACCCTTCTTTAAAATATATGTTACGCGATTCCAAGGATTTGTTGCGAGGTATAAATGATTTGTATGTGCACTGCGCATCAAATCAACTGAACGGCGTAACAAATCATTTAAAGATAGGTGTTAATTAATCAAACATCTCTTCAATTCATTTACGGATCAGTGCATAATATCCAGTATTAAAGTTAGGTTTAGATCAAGTACATCTTCCTTTAAATGATTCTGTTATATTGAATTGAAGAAAATTATTTTACCCCGAGCGTCAGCGAGAGGTAAAATATAGGCATAAAGTGCCTACCTGTGGTAAAAATGATATAAATTCGGGATACCATGAATTATTTCGATTCTAATATGTAAAAATTGGTACAATATCGTCATAAATTGTCGATGACGTCATAAATTACAATGGGTGTAGGTATATATTATTTTTACCACGGGTTTGAACTCAAAGCGTTTGAAGGACGTCTTATTAGAATTTCTATTCTAATATGGACGTCATATTAGAATTAAGAAATAATCAATGGCAGCCATTCTAGATACGATTTCTGTCATTTGAGATTACTAAATGTTGTCATTGATGAACATCAATTCAAAAGAAAGGGAAAATACTACAAATCCCACTTCGACAAGGAGGCGTACACGAAGCCAGCAAACGTCAGGATCTCTATGTTCTAAACTGGAAGTCTTCATATGACGTCATGTTGTTTACGTGCCAAAATTGTCAACAACATTTCGCGGAATTTTAATTTTCTACGGTATATGTATAACGTACACCATTTCGCGGGAGGGTAAACGGAATAGCCGAATTGACAACATTACTGCGTTTGCGCTAAAAGTGTTGTTGTTGAGTATTATATGAACTGACGATAACACGGCGTCATATTAGAATTTCTATTCTAATATGACGTCCTTCAAACGCTTTGAGTCCAAACCCGTGGTAAAAATAATATATACCAACACCCATTGTAATTTATGACTTCATCGACCATTTATAACGATATTTTACCAATTTTTACATATTAGAATCGAAATAATTCATGGAAGCCATATTTGTATATATTGTTTTTACCACGGGTAGGCCCTTTATGTCAGCTTTTTACCCCTCGCTAACGCTCGGGATAAAACTTCGTGACATAAAGGGCCTACCCGGGGTAAAAACAATATATACATATGGCTTCCATGAATTATTTCTTAATTTTACCCTTTAAGGTAAATAAAACCGCGCGTGCAATTTTACATTAGGTCATGTACTGTGACGTTTTACACTGATACGTCTCGGTAAACAAATTTGACTATAAGTCCCTTGGCACTGACCCGTGAAAAGGGCTTGGCGTCCAAAGGGTTAAATCATCTGGCAAATCCAGTAAATATTTTTCCAAACCATGATTACATTTAAAAATTCTGTAGTTTTTAAGACACTTTGGTGAATTGAAAACAACTGTAGACCATTTTTGTTTAAATTGATCACATAATCTCAGTTTAACATTTTTTGACAAATAAAAATGTTTAGTTACATTTTGTGCAATCCAATACTCTGAATAACCACAATCATTTAGAATATTTTCAATACAGCATATCCATTTAGAATGAAAAATGTCCCATTGATGCATAGTAAACAACAGTTTGTACAACATAGCCGATATCTTGTCTTGCTTATTACAAGCAAGCCTTTTCCACAAACCTATCATTCTGCTTTTAATAAAAATCTCAATAGGATATCTGCCTAACTCTCCATATAGTATGTACAATTAGGAGTAGATTTCTTGACACCAAGAATAATTTTTTTAAATTGTGAAAACAAAGACTCAATGGGATCAATATTCTCAAAACCCCACACTTCACATCCATAAAGTAATATGGGTGAAATCATAGTATCAAACATTTGAAGTTGAATATCAATATGTAAACCGGGACTTCGGCATTTTCTTAGCATACTGAACATTGCTTTTCTACCTTGTTCTAATAATTTGACTCTATTCTTAAAAAATGATCTATTGAGACATAAAAATTATACCTAAATATGCAAAATCATCTACAACATTTAATATTTCACCATTCAGGGTAAACACAGGTTTATCACTAATTTTATGTTTGTTAAAAACATAACAGCTTTAGTTTTTGAAGCATTAACCTCCAGGTTCCATGTTTGTCAGATGGTTGAACAATTTCCGCCATTTTTAAGTTTACGATAAAAAAAATACCCGGATGTATGACGTATGTTGTCCACCCTGATAAAGAACAACACAACCCCCGCAGAATATCGGAGTGAACTGAGGTACTCCATTAGGGCAAGCAATTCATAACAAAGTAGTTGAACCCTTCGTGTTACTTGTAACTTGTTAAAACTAGAGTGTTAAGTCATAATGAGGAAAGGACGGGTGCATGCATCATCAATCCAATGTTGTGGTACAAGATATGTGATGCAGTTCGCTGCACCAGTTTGATGATGTCGTCATTCTCTTTGAAGCTGGTATGCTTTCAAGCTTTTTTTTTTCAGTCAGTAACATTTTGTCTTATAGATAACAATTGTATATACATGTATATGCAATCTGATTGAACTCATATTCTCATCTTGCTCCCGTTTTCTGATATGTCGCTGCGTGAGACTCTCTCACGCAGCGACATATCAGAAAACGGGAGCAAGATGAGAATATCTCTCACACATCGACATATCAGAAAACGGGAGCAAGATGAGAATATGATTTTAATCAGATTGCAATTGTATGTTGTTAAATTGTACATTTCTGAAAGATACATCCATTTGTGTTAAGTTTTGCACTCAATGGCGACAACGTCAAACCAGCATATTTCTGTCAAATTTGTTCTATGCTTTATTATATATTTGGGATTAATGTAGAGTAGCTATTGATAGTTGATATAGAGTCACACAGAGCAGTGCGGTCCTCTGCAATAGTATATTCATTCTACACTAAGGAATACAGATCTTGACATCTGTAATTCATCTATTTTGCAATTCCCAATTAAACTCTGGTAAGAAAGATTTATAGGTGGCTATTGAAATGATGCCGCGATTATGTATATTGACTGTCATTCGAATCGCTTGATGTGAATAGAGTAAAACAAGTGATTAACGTTGACAAAGCTTAAAATACAATATTAGTTATTTTCATTCTAATCCAATGGAGAAAAAAAAATCAATCGAGCCATTAAATTGAGACTGAATTGACATAAATGTAACTTCTGCGAAGTGTATCTTACGTCTTTAACGCATGAATGTTTAAAGTTATGACATCATCATATGTACGTTTCCACATTTGGCCTTTCTTCACTATTTGTACGCTTCAAAACATTTACATAAAACTTTAATCAAATTATATCACACATGAAAATAGGTTTTTAATTTGTATTGAATGCTGATAAAATCGAGGGTCCATTAAAGCCAGTACTACTACATTGTGTTTTATTTACAGCTAAGACTATACATTGATATTTTGTTTGTCTTAAACTTTTAGTGCATTTTATAATGTTGTAAAAGTGTGTAAGAGTTATGGTTAGGCTTATTACCACTTTCAAAAATATTTCAGCTATATCGTGGAGGTCCGTTTTATTGGGTGGAGAAAATAGGAGTACCCGGAGAAAACCACCGACCTGCCGCAAGTTACTGATAAACTTTACCGCATCGAGTACACTTACCATGAGCGATATTCGAACTCATTAATAGTGAAGATAGGCACTGGATGCACTTTCATACGATTACGACCACGACGGCCTCTAAAAGCCAATAAGACTACAAAATAATTAATTTTGTATTATTACAATAAACGTTAGAGAATACCGAAGTGGACAATCGAGAGATAATGGCAACAGGGTACACAACACTTAGAAAAACCAAGCACAAACTGTGTTGGACACCACTATTCACAAACAAACACAGATAACGTAACTAAGACATGAACCCTCCTACAAACAACTAGAGGTAAAGAAGAACCGAACATCGTTTGTATGTAGAGATCGTAACGGACATCACAACACGGAACTCAGAACGTAAAGACACATACTAAAATTGATCTTGATGCACTTTATAATGTACAAAAATATGTTGTCGGATTTGTTACAATTTTAGGTATGATCTAAAGAGTGGCTGAGAAGTACAAGAGTGATTTTTTTTTTAAACTGACAATATTACTAAACACAGTGAATTGTTTTACAAATAAGAGAACAAGCTCTGTCATATCCAATCAATGAGCTTAGATAAATTAAGTAAAGTTAGCATTCATTGACCCTGCTATTGTACTGTCCATGTTTATGTTGTCATTCATGGACCCTGCTATTGTGCTGTCCATGTTTATGTTGTCATTCATGGACCCTGCTATTGTGCTGTCCATGTTTATGCTGTCATTCATGGACCCTGCTATTGTATTGTCCATGTTTATGTTGTCATTCATGGACCCTGCTATTGTGCTGTCCATGTTTATGTTGTCATTCATGGACCCTGCTATTGTGCTGTCCATGTTTATGTTGTCATTCATTGACCCTACTGTTGTATTGTCCATGTTTATGTTGTCATTCATTGACCTTACTGTTGTATTGTCCATGTTTAT
>MJUT01025524.1:153594-164955 GCA_002080005.1 Gigantidas platifrons
TACTGTTGTATTGTCCATGTTTATATTGTCATTCATTGACCATACTGTTGTATTGTCCATGTTTATGTTGTCATTCATTGACCCTACTGTTGTACTGTCCATGTTTATGTTGTCATTCATTGACCCTACTGTTGTATTGTCCATGTTTATGTTGTCATTCATTAATCTTGCTATTGTACTGTCCATGTTTATGTTGTCATTCATTGACCCTACTGTTGTATTGTCCATGTTTATGTTGTCATTCATTGACCCTACTGTTGTACGGTCCATGTTTATGTTGTCATTCATTGACCTTACTGTTGTACTGTCCATTTTTATGTTGTCATTCATTTTTGTGATAGTATGTGGTCTTTCTGAGTGGAAGCGAATCTGCAGGTTTTTTGTCGCATGTTAGTATATGTGTTGCCATTGGAGATCCAGTTATCAAAGAGGGGGTCCATTGACCGTATAACTGTTGGCCATCATTGTTTAAACTTTCTTTTCCGTTTCATAATTAGTCAAGTTTAATTTGTTCGAAACAAATGTATACTAAGTTTATTTATATGTATTCCGTGTAAAGTGAATAGTAAATTGTCTGTGTCATTTCGCTTTAAATACCCAGTTCTTTTTTGACAATATTTTCTAAATTACTCGTATTAATGGTTTCTTGTAATTATCTAACTTACTTTTGGATTCATGGTACCCTTCCGGGGTACCTGAGTTCATACCCGGTTTTTAGTGGGGTTCGTGTTACTCGATCTTTAGTTGTATACGTACGTTTTGTAGATCGTTGTTTGTCCTTTTGTACTTTTTCTTGTTGGCCATTGTGTTCTCTGTTCTTCTTCGATATACGGATTCTCGTTGCCCCTTTGGTATTTTCAAACTCTTTTTACATGTATAACAGGGTATCTACGATGTTGATAGTGAAAAAAAATATTTATTTTATCCAACAAATTAAAATAAGATTAAAAATTTACCTAGTATGAGATATAAATATCAATTAATTTTTTTTATCATCAGTTGAATGTGCACCTCCTACCGAACTGACACTGGATGTGGCCCTAGTTCCGCCATATGATACCATTGCCGATCATTATATCGGAAGCATGACCAAAATGGAAATAAAAGTGGCATTTCCGCAGGGAACAACAGCTCTTACTATTATAGAGCTCTTACCATCCACCAACGTTACTGTCATGGCTTTGGGGGAAATAACTGTTACAGCACCATCACCAAGCAAAATAGCTAGCATAAGTGGCAGCGAAGCAATAACAAGACATATTACTGATGAAACATTGGGAGTAAGTTTTTCATACACGTGCATTTTTGAATAAACGGTCAAGATATATTTGTGGTTTTATTACCCGTTTTTCTTGATTTTACAAATATTGAGCCAATCCTCTTTAGACATGTTAATAGGGTTTATCATAAAATTAAAATAATATTGTATTCCTATTATATCCATTACGATTGGCACAATGTATTATCCGAATAAGCGTAAAGCTTCTTTCCTCTCTAAAACTAAAAAAAAATTGGTTTAATTCTACCATTAATTGTAACATATATATATATCAAATTGATGACCTTAAAGTTTAGATTTTAAAATGTATTGATGGTAATTCGCATGTTTTCATTATTTTCATGATCTACGTAAGCTTGCTCAATTCTAATTCATTCGACATAACTTGATAAAGCATTGAAAGACGAGGTTACTCGATTTTATTTCAAACAATAATGTAAGAAAATTTAAAATTACTCGTAGATCCATTTTGAGACAAACCTATAGTATTTTATACTGATATTTATATATATGTAGTGAAAAATATCTAAACTGAACCTCATTGAGACCAGCTGTTGTGTTCGGAATAGACAGGTGTTCAGTTTATCCAGGTTAAATTAGCAACGATTTCATACACTGGCTCTTTCTTAACGTTCGGATTATACTTGGATTCTTTTGTGTTTATTCCGGGTTCGGATTAGACATTTTTCACTGAATATATGTGAATTTCATACATATATAATTTTTAGATTTTACATTATACACACCAAACAATTTCATTTTATAAATACAGAAAAAAGTACAGCTATCTACACGCGCAGTGATCAATTTGGGAGATGTTGTGGTTTCCGATACCTCTGGTCCCGAAGCAGATTATACATACATTATCCAATTTGAAGCTTTTGTGGTATCTGTAGAAGGTCTAGCAGACAACGATACACACTGGGTTAGTGCTGGTGTTGAGTACGACAACAGTAACAATATCTGGGTAGGACAGATCCTTCACTACATCAGGACTGGTACATTGGTATGTATGTTTTAATGAAATATTGGAATATTATTTGTTCCATAGAATATTGTTTGTTCCTTGGAATATTGTTTGTTCCATGGAATATTGTTTGTTCCTTGGAATATTGTTTGTTCTATGGAATATTGTTTGTTCCATGGAATATTGTTTGTTCCATAGAATATTGTTTGTTCCTTGGAATATTGTTTGTTCCATGGAATATTGTTTGAATTGATATCCCTATGTGATTTCAAAAGATGGAAATATAATACAAAAACAGACAGATTCGACCTTCCTAGCTGGTTGTCAGTTGAATATGAGGGCGGTTTTGGCCCATAAAACTAGTTTAGCCCCGCCACTATTTATCTAAGTGCCTGTACCAAGACATACATTTGCGCAGTCATGTATTTGTGTGTAAGGGGTATCGATTTGCTTCTTTTTAAGATTTTGATATTTGATTTTGGAATAGTTGCGATAGCGTGGTATTTTTTGTACTTCATTTTATTAACTACGAGCATTCATGGCCCTTGTACTGTCTATGTTATGTGGTTGATCTTTGGGATATTGTGTGGCCTTGTTGAAATCAAATGAGTCTGTGCGGGTCTTTTCTCGTTTGTTTATACAATTTATATATGTAAGACTCAGATCGACGTCCAATCCTCAAATCGATGTACAATTCTCAAATCGACGTTCAATATGACGTCACGAATGCATACTCCAAAATACGTCACACCCGTTAGGACATGGTTTTGAAACAATAATGGGGAAGGGACAAGACCAGATTCAGAGTACATTGTACATTCTACTTTAGCGGTCCCTAACCCTAATCCTAACTTAACCTTAACCCTAAGCCTAAACCTAACCCAAACCCTAACCCTAACCCTAAACCTAACCTTAACCCCAACCCTAACCCTAAACCTAATCCTAACCCTAACTCTAACCCTAAACCTAACCCTAAGCCTCACCCTAAACCTAACCTTAACCCTAAATAATATTAATGAAAGGGAAAATGCTTTAAAAACACAAAACAAAACAACTTTAAGAAACAGATAAAAAAAATACGCAAAACAAAACTGTCATTACAATGTTTTTTGACGGCAAACTTGATCGTACAAACGGACCTATTGTAGATATGCGAGTTTGGAAAGGACGCCGATTTGAGAATATTCTAAAATTGGACCGTGATTTGAGATAATGACGACAGTGGACGCCGATTTGAGGAGTGGACGTCGATTTGAGTCCGGACGTCGATCTGAGTCTATCATATATATTTTCGTTGGAGCTCCAATTAAAAAGAGGGTATCAGATCCCATAAGCTGATCTAACACCGCCACATTGTTGTGCCTGTACCAAGCTAGTACATGTATTTCCAACGTAATATGTTGTGGTCATTTTTATGTGCAATGAATTGAGTTGAGAAATGATTTTGTTGATATTAATTAAATTGTTGATGATCATTACATATTTTATATAAACCCGAAAAACGTCTTATTTATAAAACACGTACACATGATACTTCTACATACGTTCTCGTAGAGTATAACAGTGAATACATTATTCTTTAATGAAACAACCATGCTTGTTTTATTCCTTTTTGAGCGAAATGGGTTTCTAGATGTTGAAAAATCGGAGAGCCCAAATTATTTTCAACATTTTTGTTGTCTACGGTCGAATTCGAATTTGAATTTGAATTTTGGTGTTAAACACCACTTTCAGCAATAGTTCAGCTATATCATGGTGACCAATTTTAGTGGTGGAGAAAGCCAGAGTACCCGGAGAGAGCCACCAACTCTGGGCAAGCAACTGATAAACTTTATCACTTTCGGCTGCGAGTCGAGTGCACCCTTTTTGTAATTTACAAAGTTGGGCGCGAACCCACGCCGTATTGGTGATAGGCTTATATGAGTTGCTAGATCCAACGACCTAACTCATTGAGCCACACGAGCTCCATCTACGGTCGAACATTATCAGCATACTACAGGAATAACATTGAAGAACATTATGCGATGTCGTCACCATTATTCGTTATATTGTTTAATTCTGGGTTTCTAACCGGACACTTTTTGCCAGTTACATGACAATGACCTCTATTCCAAACTCGCCATGTTGGTCCTTAATGACAAAAACCTGCTATGTGATGACAACTATTCCTCAGTTAGAAATTAAAAGTTTGATCAGTTTGTTATGTACTCCATTCCATGACATGTATATTGTGATATCACTATGGTTCGAAACTATTGATATCTAATGAGTCACGTCCCATTTCTACAAATTGGTACTGATAAAGGTTCCCAAGTCATAACACACCGTGTTGCACAGCGCGTCCTCGGGAGGTGGATGTCCCGATGGGAACATGGTATTGTCGTTGGACCACATCGTGTAATGTGTTAGAAGAGTAACAAGCTCACTACACGTTAAAGACCTCTTTAAATTTTACAAAACAATAAGCGTATTTTCCCCCCTACTAAACTCTCAGTCAGGGCAGGAAAAGGTCCTTTCCCCCCGGTTGTATATCCCTCCCTCATTTATATATATAGTCAAACCTGTATTAAGAGGTTACCTTAGTTTTCTGTGTTGTCCTATAGTGTGTCTGTACGTTCTGAGTTCCGTGTGATTTGCGTTTGTTTGCGTATAATGGTGTCCAACACATATTGTGTTGTGTTTTTATTTTGGTTTTCTTCGTCTTGTTGCCAGTTTCTCTGGGTTGTTCTGTTTTGGTTGTCCTGTTTTGGTTGTCCCTTCTGTATTCTCTACCGTGTATATAAATCATACAACCCGTTTACACTCCTTATCTGTACTGTATTTTAGATTAATGGTAAGATCCCGTTATTCAAAATGGAAAATGTGACCGAAATAAAAAGATTGTCAAGTTATCCGGTGACATTTGAAGCTTGGGTTCCATACCCAACTGCTTTCATCGCCATAGAGGCAATTGCCCTTTCTACAACAGATGATCATATGAGAGTTGTAAGACTGAAATGTATCTCTGGAGGAACAAACTATGAGTTTAGCACCCCGACTATGATTAACTACCCCCTTCTAGAGACGAGCGATGTGGATTGTGCCACGGATCCGGCTGGAGCACGAAGACTGAGAGTAGAACTTGGAAATTTAACAAACAAGGGTAAGATTTATCTATCCTTACTCGATTATGACATTATCACATGTCATTGGTTGGTTGCAAAATTGGTTGGTGTATGGTGATTGGTATATACATATTTATTCATGATAAACTAGTATAATGTTACAATACACACAAATTTTGTTTTAACATGACAGGATTCGGAAACAAGCTAAGCTTATACTAATCCGTCTCCGTATGGTAATTAATGCCACTTGCAACAATAATTTAGTGATATCATGGCGATTACAAGTCATTGGTTGTTTTATAAATTGTTGTAATAAAGGATACAAGATGCACACAAAAGCGACGATATACAGACAATTAAAACTTAAAAAGTATTATTATTTAATTTTCCCATTGATCGTAACTTTGACAGTTGCTAAATGCTTATTGATACGAGCGTATGAAATACACAAGACATGGCATATTTGTGAACTTTCAGACCGGGAAATATTATCGTATCTATAAATCACTGTTTCCAAACTCAAGTACTTTTCCAAAACATTACACAAAATTTTGCAAGAAGATATAAAACATAACTTTAATTATATGTGTATGCTCGAATCATGACACATCTGTTTTTATCTTGTAACATGTAACATGTAACAACTCATACAAAAATTCATGAACAAAAGTCGTCATCAGAACAAATGCAAGGAAATGAGATCAATTGCAATTATCAATGTTAGCAGTTCTTCCTGTCTGAACGTTTGTAAATTGAGAAGACGTTTTCACAGTATTCAGTCCAGTTATTCAAATGACCACTTCTAACAGATCGACGTTGTACTATCATTCCCATCATCCAATAAATGGAAATAAGGTTGTAAATATCAAGGATTTATATACTATATAAATCCTTGTAAATATATAAATGCTATTTCGATATAAAATAAAAAACGTTATCTAACAATTAACCACCACTATGCTCTAGATATATAGGCTGTAGAAGCATCCAATACGGTCATTGTTCTATTGTTGTATTACATATACATTGTGTACCTATCTCCATTCACATTGGTAAGTTCGACTTCTGATCATGGTGAAGTGTACTCAATACAAACATCATATTTAAGTTTGCAAGTAACTTACTGAAGGTCAGTGGTTTTCTCCGGATACTCTAGATTCCGACACATAAATAGCTGGACGCCACTATAATACTGAAATATGTCATGCAGCAGTTTTACCATTTTCAGGGTCACGTGACGGTGTTGCTACGGGTAGTCAAGATAAACTAAAGTTTGAAGCGTTGGTACACATGAAAGGTACCAGTGTTTTAAACGATGAGTATCCTTTTGGTGTTGGTGTTGAAATAGACGGATCAGAAGTATGGGTAGGAACCTTGAATGTGACAGCAGCTTTGGAGGACCCGGTTAGTGTTTGTTAATTATAATACGAACCTTATTACTGAGCTTGTTGTATTAGCATATGTCCACATACATTGTATATATATGCACATAAAAACAAATAATAAGAGCTATCTTCTTTATACATTGTAATATTATATTTCCATTCATTCAATTTACTCGGTATGAGAAAATTATCCAGGCGATAATGTAAGGCAACAAATCACTGTCTTTTATTGTTATGCAATGTATGATTGCTTGGTTAAAGGGTAAAATATCAATGGCAACAACGCCATAAATCATAAATAAATATGCATTTGCACATCTCCGATTTGATTCTATAATTACAGGTTTTTATACAATGTTCATGCAAGTTATCTCCCTTATGACGGATAAAAAGGTCATAAGAGAGCAATGGAAAGGACAACAAGTATAAATTTCCCCTTGTTTTCATATAATAGCAATATACAAGAACGCAACGAAAAGTCTGTTGACTTTTAGATATTTAATATACTCTGAATTAATCCTAATATACCATTACATTCTGTTTGATATTTCATGAAATTAGTATACAAAACGTATACATAGACATATTTACCATGTTATATATAATATAACGAATACTATACAATTATCAACCTTGTAAGGGTGTGATATGACGGATTGTCTCACAGAGAAAGATTATACCATATCACCCGAGGGCTTAAATTGGTAATTGCTTTATTACATCGAATATCCTACACAGTGCCATAATTATTTGGTCGAGTTCAAATATGACAACAGATACCAAGTGAGGATCCATATTCAGTAAATTCTGCTATTCATGTCACACTTTTACCCGCGTTTTCTCACGTGCGCTTGATGTAACTATGCGACCTAGATATCTATATGACTATGTAATAAATACAGATTAATACATGGGCATTTCCATATTGTCCTGGTTATCATCCCTAGACCCCCCATATTGGCCCGAGACGCAGTCGAGGGCCAATATGGGTCAAGGGATGATAACCAGGCCAATATGGAAATGCCCATGTATTAAACTATTTATTACATACTTCCGACATCTAGAAAAGAAACACCCATATTGGCCTGAGACGAAGTCGATGCCCATATTGGCCCGGGCCAATATGGGCTTCGATATGAAAATGATCTTGTAGTAATCCAATAACCGGTTATTTTCCCGGGGTGTGAAAATATGGACAGTTTACTTCCGGTCATATTGGTCATACGAAAATGCCTTTATTTTAACTAAGTATGTAATAAATCTGAATATGCCTTTTTTTTTCTCTCAATCAGATAATATATTCGTTGAACGGCATTTCGGCAGCAGATAGTATTACCACAAAATCGGTAGGAGAAGCATTTCTAGTGAAAGTCTCAATTGAATTTCCAAGAGAAAGGGGACTCATGACCACTGTATATAAACTTGAAACAGCAAAGAACCCAGCAGGAGATCCGGGCATAATGATATCCCAGGCTTTTGTTGCGGATTCGGGATTAAATGTGGAATGTGGTTCTGTAACAACGACATTTGAATCATCTGTACCAGGGGGCTTGAATGACATTGCTTACGTAACCATAACAGCAACGAATCATGGTCTGAACACATCAAATTCTGTTGATGATTTGATTCATATTCACGTTGCCATGGTAGGAATAATTGGACAAGCTGTCGATGGTGCAACTTATGACGTCACTGCTACATCAAATGAAACATCAGCTCAAACACAAACTATATCGTACTCGATGAGTGGTACAGCAACATTTGATGTAAGCTCTCTGTCAATTTTATTTTAAAGGGTTTGTTTGTTTGTTTGATGGTGTTTAACGCCACTTTCAACAATATTTGAATTATATCGTGGTGGTCAGTTTCATTGGTGGAGGAAACCGAAGGACGCAGATAAAACCACCGATCTGTCGCAAGTGACTGAAAAACTGTATCACATAATTTTGTACACCTCGCCCTGAATGAGATTCGAACTTACGTCATCAGTGGTAATTAGTCATTGATTGCATCGATAGTTATAAATCCAATTACTATATAATCACAGCCACAACGGCCCCTAAAATGGTCTAAGATTTCAATCCATGTTATTTAAACTTACATTTGTACCTTTTAAGAATTGAATACTCTTAATATTTGAACGTTTTTGTGGAACATGCTTTTTATTTAGTTCATTAGTTTATATTTTTGCTGCTATGTTGAACTATGGTGAATTATATATAAAGTCTTTTTTGCACGAGGATTGCTTTTCACGGAATATCGGCTAGTTAATAGCTTAGCTTAATTTATTATTGAATAATATATCAACAATTGATTTGGACATAAGTTATAGGAAGAACTTAAGAAAACTATCGACTATAGCAAAGAGTGAAAATTAAAGCGCCACATATTATTACCTTTAAAAGTATGAAAGTGAAATGAAGTTTTAATTTTTATTTTATGCATATAGCGAGTGATTGTTGTCAAGGCCAAATGAGCAATGTTTAAGTTATGTCATTGGGAGATCAAATTGCATTCGATGGGGTAATAATGATATACGCACGCTTTGTACAAGAGCAACACAGTTGATGGATTCTTATAGTGCTATTTCACTGAGGCAACATTCATCCCGCTCCGGCGAGGTGTACTCGATACAACATTATGTGATCAAATTTGTCAGTGACTTGCCATAACCCTAACCCTTATCCTAACCCTGAAGCAACAGTCCTTGGGTAGGCATGTCGCTCCACTCAGATTCAAAATTCTGAATCAGAGCCAACCAGTCTTTGTTCTTATTCCTTAATGCAGCACGTGCTTAGCGGAGAAGACACACATACCAATTTTATAGTCTTTTGTTTGGCACGACCATGTCTCGAATATATGATCTACCGCTCTCGAGGCAGGCGAGCACGCTTACTATTATCACACAGACACGTTTATTCTACATAGATAAAAATAAGTTAATTTAAAATAATATTTCCACATTTACTTGATCAGTTATCATTTAATATTTGTAAAAAAATAATAATTATCCCTGTGCTCATGTACAAAAGATTGCAATCAGATAAATGTTTCTTTCTTTTTTATGTCAATTCAGACAAACACCAACCACACATTTGATCTGACTAGCGAATGTGGAAGCGACCAGGTAATCCCAGAGGGAACAACCTTTGACCTTATACTTACAGTTACCACACAGAGGGGGTCGAATCCGGAAAGTCTTCAACTTGAGTTTCCAATTCCCGCTAACATAACTGATGGGGTGTTTGTAGTCTGTGGAATCGAAGTTGTGAAGCTAGGAAAGAACCTAATCTGCTTCACTCCTGCACAGGCCATTGCATCTGCTAATTATACAACGTAAGTCATGGAAGATGCATGGTGTATTTGAACACCCGATTTCGCTATATTTAGTAGTTTCCTCCAATATAACTTGGCTTTAAATTTCATGTTTTTGGAATTTTATTCACAGATGTACGATTTTGCAAGGCATAAACAATTATATTGAGGCTGTAAATTTAAGATGGTTTAGCAGTGGACATATTGCCATGTCATGTGTTTACTATCTGTGAACATATTGACATGTCATAGGTTTACTATATTGGAACATATTGCCATGTTATGTGTTTACTATGTGTGAACATATTGCCATGTCATCGGTCTACTATCTGTGAACATATTGCCAATTCATGGGTTTACTATGTGTGAACATATTGCCATGTTATGTGTTTACTATCTGTGAACATATTGCCATGTCATCGGTCTACTATCTGTGAACATATTGCCATGTCATAGGTTTACTATATTGGAACATATTGCCAATTCATGGGTTTACTATGTGTGAACATATTGCCATGTTATGGGCTTACTATTTGTGAACATATTGCCATGTGATGGGTTTTCTATGTGTGAACGTATTGCCAGTTCATATTTTTACTATTTGTAAGCATATTTCAGTATGCAATGTATATTTGAACAGATTTGAACACAAATATATTTCGTGCAAAAAAGACAAATGGAAAACATTTCATTCTTAAGAAGAAAGTGTGATATACCTAGGAGAATGTGTTCTTTTTCTCTCTCGTTTATGTAGTCTTTTGCAAATATGTTCATTATGTGTTTGGTGGAGTCCACGTTGCTCATCTTTTTAGTTTGTTGTGTTGTTCTATTCTGTGTCTTTACATTCTGAGTATAATGTTGTGATGTCCGCTGCGATTTCCACATGAAAACGATGTTTGGTTCGTTTTAACCTCCAGTTGTTTGTAGGAGGGCTCATGTCTTATTTACATTATATGTTTGTCTGAATATGTTCAACACATAATGTGTTGTGTTTTTCTTTTGTTCGTCTTCGTCTTGTGTGCCCTATGTTTCCGGTTTCTCTGGATTGTCTATTTTTCCATGATTGCCCCTTCGGTTTTCTATAACGTTTATTAACGTTTATTAAATGAATATACAAATCTGCTGCCAATATTAATTTATAATTATAAACTAGGAGATGGAACACATGAGTAGGTAGCAATGAATATACAAATCTGCTACCAATATTAATTTATAATTATAAACTAGAAGATGGAACACATGAGTAGGTAGCAATGAATATACAAATCTGCAGCCAATATTAATTTATAATTATAAACTAGGAGATGG
>MJUT01025524.1:165070-184080 GCA_002080005.1 Gigantidas platifrons
ATTAATTTATAATTATAAACTAGGAGATGGAACACACGAGTAGGTAGCAATGCATATACAAATCTGCTGCCAATATTAATGTATGTTATAGGTTAGGAGATGGAACACATGAGTATGTAGCAATGAATATACAGCCTGCTTGCAATGCTGATTTTTTCGACGATGTGGAGGAGGACAAGCTTGTTTTACGTATCAAATCTAGATTCAAGACAGGAGTAACCCTCAGTAGTGGAGTGGAATACTGGTTTGGGATCGGATCAAAATACACGGCCACACAGATTTGGGTTGCTCAATACCCTATACAAGCACAACCAGTCGTATGTAAATTCTTAGAAGTCAAAATGAGCCTATGCTTTAAGTAGTCAAAATGTGATTTTTATTCAATATAAATGTCTTATGGGAAGGTTGTGACGAACTAATATAACGTGTTTCTTTAACATTTCCTGCAAATCAAGCAGGTTGATTTGTTTTCAGGTGGTCACTGTAAATCGGAATTTCTTCAGTTATATTGTAATACGTGGTCACTGTATGCCAAAGATGTGTAGGTTTTCATGTTCAAAGTAAGATGTGTTTACTATATGTCGAAATGCTTACAGGTATATGGTAAGATAGATGTTGTCACTGTGTACCGGAATGCTTTCAGGTATTAAGTAAAATATTGTCATTGTGTGCCGAGATGCTTTTGAGTACAAAGTAAGATGTGGTCGTTGTATGTCGGAATGTTTTCAGATACAAGGTGGTAAGATATAGTCACTGTATGTCGGAATGCTTTCAGGTACTAGGTAAGATACGGTCACTGTATTCCGGAATGCTTTTGGTTACAATTTAAGATGTGGTCACTGTATGTCGGAATGCTTCCAGGTATAAGGTAAGATAGATGTTGTCACCGTGTACCGGAATGCTTTCAGGTACTAGGTAAAATGTGGTCACTGTATGTCGGAATGTTTTCATATACAATGTAAGATGTGGTCTTTGCATGTCGGAATATTTTCATATACAATATGAGATGTAGCCACTGTATGTCGGAATGCTTTAAGGTACAAGGTAAGATGTAGTCACTGAATGTCGGAATGCTTTCAGGTACAAGGAAACTCCCAAATACATAACTAAAGTAGTAAAAGATAGTTTCGTCTCACCGCAGAATATTTATCAATGTTATTTCAAAGCAGTGATACTACTTTAGCTTTGCATAAGTTGATGTTGTACACACGTTTTAGACATTAACATTATCTATTAGTTCTTTGTGTAGTATTGTCATGTTCATCGGAGATCCAAAATCATGTAAGATTGATTGTTGTTAGTTTCTGGACCATATATATGTACAAATTGTCAAATAACATATGGCAAGACACTACTGAGATATAGATTTGTTTTTAATTTTATAAATAAATAAATATATCGTGTATAAAAGTGAACATTTACATTTTAAATATTTCAATACAACATCAACTTGAAATCACAGAAATTAATAACATTAATCTGATAATAAAAATAAATTGCCTTTTAAAAATAAACATTAGATAAACCCAAGAGGCAATCAAGATTTTTTTTTTTTTTTGGGGGGTAATTTTCCATTTTTACATACAATACAGACATTACAATTCATTAACACAACAAAACATTACACACACTATAATGGCATTTTCCGATCTAGTTATATATATTTATGTATTGAATCAATACCTATATCACAAGTAATTACATATGAAATTAAGATTGGACATTCGAGAGACGTCATTGGCAACTCACAGGACGAAGACAAATAAAACACAAAAGTACAACACAACGCTGAAAACTAAAACGGGAAGCAACACGGACCCCACCAAAAAACCGGAGATGAACCCAGGTGTTCGTGAAGAGTAAGAAATTCTTGCCACTTATAATACATCCGCCATGTCGGTACTCGTATAGTAAAACCGGGGGGAAACTTAACAATTCTTTGGCTATACACGTTCTTCAAATTACCGTTATTATCTTTAAAGAAATATCTTGAGACGAAATTGTCAAAGTCGCTTTAATGTATATTATTATAAGTATACTTTTGTTCTTTTTTCAGTATGCTTTTAGTGGTCCAGCGATCATTACAGGAATCAATGCTCTGATCAGTAACTACACTTTACCTGGTAGCTACAATATCACTAGAAGCTATGATGGAGTCACCTTCACTACCATCAGTCTTGATGTATGTATATGTTAAATTCTTATTACAATGATAAAAACCATTAAGAAATTATCCATAGGCGAATTTGTTTTCATTATATCCTATGGTTTCGAGAACGTTTTTAATTATGAAAAGAAAGTTGTAAAAGTGAAGGGCAACATTGTAAACGTGAAGGGCAACATTGTAAAAGTGAAGGGCAACATTGTAAACGTGAAGGGCAACAATACCAATGTAATCCGTATCAACAAAATGAACAACTACCTCTCGCTTCAAATCATTGAACACAAAATTGACAACTACATATGCCGTTGTGTCCTAATTTGGGACAGAAATATTAGTGTGTTGGGGATAAATGGTAAATAGGACGACAACACCCTCTTGCAATTGATAACTGGGTCTACAACGGCAAGGGAATACAAATAATAAAAATAATAATTAAAACAACCAGTACACACTCGCTTCCACACAAAAAGACGACATAGTGTATCCTAATATGTAGAAAACATAAAAATACTTAGTGACCACTAGTAGTTAACTGACTACTAGTCAAAAAGATCAAATATGTTGGACTGAGACCATTGCTTTTGGGACAAAGCATATTTAATAGAACTAGTTCAAATTCCGGTGGTAGACATATCGCTCCACATGGACACATTATTCTGATTCCGTGCCAACCAATCTTTATTCTGACTCCTAATACTACATGCTGAGCTGAGATACAACCAATACTAATGTTACTGTCTTTGGTGTGACACGATCTGGGTTTGATCCCACGATCCACCACACTTGAGACCAGCAGGCTAACCATTACACAACCGATGCAATAGTGATTATTTCAGTAATCTGTACATAACTTCTTTTGTTCTTTCATATAGACTACAATCCAAGATTTGTAATTGACCGTTAACAACAACCAAATAGATGTTTAGGGTTTTTTTCTTCCTGAAGGGGAGAAGATTTATAGATATTAGATAATGCTGAAAAAAGTTTTAATCAGATGTACAATATATATATTTCTAGAATCTTACCTGAATTCATCATTATAATAGTGAACTCAATATAAATTAGTTGATTAATATTGTTTTAAAGTATTTGTCTGATCTCAAAGGTATATAAGGGAATTGTCGTGGCCGAGATCGTATGGTAGTTGGATTTACAACTACCTATTCAATCAGTGCCTATCACCACTGATGTTGTGAGTTCGAATCTCGTTCAGGGCGATGTGTACAACATTATGTGATAAAGTTTGTCAGTGACTTGCGATAGGTCAATGGTTTACTCCTGGTACTCCTATTTCCTCCACCAATGAAACTGACGACCACAATATAACTGACATATTGTTGAAAGTGGTGTTAAACACCATAAGACCAAAACCAATCTCAAAGGTGTAATGCATACTTATAATTTTGTGACAAGTGTCATGTACCTCCCTAAATAGTTGTAACCTTATCATCCCAAAGTCGTTTTAATGGGATTCGTGTCTTTTCAAGCATATTTTTTTCTATCCCCCTTCCTGTCCATTATTAATATGAATATACTTCATAAATAAATCAGAGACGTCTTTATAACAAATAAAGTATGCCTAGTGATGGGCGAAGTCAAGACTTAATAAAATGACACAAATATATTGGATCATATAGTCAGAAGAAAATATGCATACCCCACCATTCCAACGAATCAAACAGAATATTGTGTATACTGAACTTTAAATTTAGTCCCAAGGTATAAGCAAATTTCAACCCCTCTAATCCGAACACCTGTGTCAAATATAAACAGCAACAACTTGTCCGAAGGGGGGATTCGGGTTGAACAGGTATCCCCCTTTGAGAAAATAAACAAAGCGGTCATTACTATAAATTTTCATTTATTTTAAGGGTATCGATTTTTGCCTTTTTCTAGAATTTTTTTTTTCACCCTTCCGGAGCACCTGATTTCACCCCCGGCTTTTAGTGGGGTTCGTATTACTCGAAATTTAGTTTTATGTGTATGTTTTGTAGATCGTTGTTTGTCCTTTTGTACTTTTTCTTTTGGACATTGTGTTGTCTGTTCTTCTTCGATATACAGATTCTGATTACCCCTTTGGGTCCTTCAAACTCTTCTTATTTCATTTTGAGCCTGTTTCGAGAGGGTGATATATTTTTGTTTTTCTTTCCATTGCTAATCTGTTAGAATCAATTATTAGGTATTTATGATCATTTATATTATTTAAAGTATTTGTTATTTTAAAATACATTTTATACATTGTATTATTACATGACGAGTTTCAAACAAGCACATTTGTTTCTAGGTCGGAACAGCGACTAACAATGGATCACATCATGCTTATCCTTTAAACGGACTAATTATGGCAAGAAACGCTGGGCTTATTACAGAGAATTGCAACTCAGCCTGTGGACTGGACTACGATTTCACATATGTCTCACGTAAGCTAAATATAGTATCATTTCACATAAAAACAATTTCAGTTTTTAGTCTTTTTCCCAAGAGAATAAATACTAAACATATACTGCCTAATATTTGTTTCTCTTATTTCACATTATTCCATAAACAGTTTACCGAATATATCTTAGTTCCATTACAATTTCTGATTTATTAAGACAGGGTGGACATATATGCAGGTACATGTATATTAATATATTCCAAATTAGCACTCGTGTCCTGTGTACTAGTATCTGATAATCTAAATGAGTCTGCAAATTTAATTTTGTGTAAGATGTCAAATTTATTTGTCTATTGATAATTTTGTTAGATCACCTGACCTAGAGGGTCTGAATCCACTGGGCAAATTAAACGAAATATGGCTGAGATTGAGAATGTCCATATACCGTACTCTTTCAGACATTTAACCCACAGCCTCATTCAGCAACTAATATTTCTAAAGGATGAAATTTCTTAACATAGCCCTAATTTCTACATCAGTAAGCAGAAATGTGAACTGAAACTACATGAAAAGGAGTTTGTGACAACTGTGAAATAAAACAATTGAATAATTATCAAATTACTAGAATGTAAACTTGATGTGTGTCTCTTGAATATAATGTTTTGAGTTGTAAGATTATGAAGAGTTCTATGAGATGTAATAAGTAGTTTCACGTTTAGTCATTCTGAAACAAATGGATTATTTAAGGATATTATTGATATTGTCTTTCTTATATGGTAGAATTTGAACAGTTTGAATCCTAATATTTATGACAAGAATAGAGTAGCCCCACCACATGTTTGTGGCTGTCCCAAGCCAGAATCTGGATTTCCAAATTCATATGTCATTGTCTTTTTATGTGTGTTCAGTGAGTTCAGTTAACATGAGAGATGGTTGTTCGTTTTATTGATATTGGTGGAATTGATGACAATCACTGTTTAAACTTTCCATTCATATTACTTTAAGTTTCATTTAGACATGTCAAATTGTTTGCGATAGAACTTTCACCCAATAGTAAACATTACAGGTAGCGTCTTGACGTAAACACCAATAGAATAATCGGATTGCTTTTGTCTGAAAATCCGAATAAAAATACATGCAATGTTTTTATATTTCTTTTCTCCAATTCAATTTTTGTTTATCTCTCTAGTAAAGGACTATATCGACATCTTCGGTGATAACAGTCAAGCTATACTAAGCAGTATGATTAATGTGTTGGACAATAACCCTGCGACATGCTTAAACCTGCCAGTACAGGGACAGAATCCTCCAGTATTTTGGGCTAGAATCAACACAACCATGTTGAATATTAATCTACAAAGCTTTACTCTCAATGTGACAGGAACAGGCATTTCATGTGAACGTCATGGCGCTGAAAGGGTTCTTCAGGTATCAGTAAGTTTCACTTTTGCACATCTTTAGCAAATGGTGTGTGCACATCTTTAGCAAATGTTGTGTACACATCTTTAGCAAATGTTGTGTGCACATGTTTAGCAAATGTTGTGTGCACATCTTTAGCAAATGTTGTGTGCGCATCTTTAGCAAATGTTGTGTGCACATCTTTAGCAAATGTTGTGTGCGCATCTTTAGCAAATGTTGTGTGCACTTTATGAGGTATCAACGGTTGTATTACGGACGATGTCAATTAAACGTTGATTCTTTCTTCTTTGCATAGTTTTACCAACCAACCACTTCAATTAATAAAAAAAAAAGTAATGGTTACTTTCCCCTCTTTAATAGCTGATTCTTTCCATCTTTCCTGTAAATTGTAAGATAACCTTTCTATGGTAGATTCTTCCTTAGTTCACATTTGTTTATGTTAACTGTCTGGTATTTTTATATAGTGTAACCTTGAGCATTTAGATATTCCCTTAGTTATTTTAATGTATATACGAAAATAGTAACATTTAGATATTCCTTTGGTTATTTTAATGTATGTACGAAAATAGCAACATTAAGATATAATCTTGTCTTATATGAATTTTGCCGGCGACTTTCCAAAATAGAAATTGCGCCCAAGATATTATCTTGGTTATTTTAAAATACGAAAATAAATAAATTTGTAGCAAATGCTTGAATTTGATTGGTTAGAATTTTTTATCCATCATGTTATAGATAAAATTTTTAACCGGAAGTCACATGTCCGCTACATTTTTGAGTTTATTTCTTCATGAACCGAAAAAAAATTGAGATCAATCCTTAAATAGTAACATTAAGATATTCTCTTGGTTATTTTTAGTGTAGTTTCGAAAATAGTAATCTAATCAATACAGAGACATTGATAATTTCAAACAGTGTCATTTAATATACTTAAAAGCATGTATAGATCATATTTNTAAATTTTAATTCTTTTTAAGCAATTATTATCCATCAAAATATTTTTAGGACAAGAAAAAAAAAATTAGGAATTAATTTATAAGAATTGATCACACTTTTTTGTTCTGTTCATTCGAAATAAACTAAAAAAATATGGTACACACCCTTGCGCAACCCGCTACATTTTTGAGTTTATTTCTTCATGAACCAAAAAAAAAATTAGATCAATCCTTAAATAGTAACATTAAGATATTATCTTGGTTATTTTTAGTGTAGTTTCGAAAATAGTAATCTAATCAATACAGAGACATTGATAATTTCAAACAGTGTCATTTAAAAGCATGTATAGATCATATTTGCAATGAACAACAATTCTTCAAATTTGCTTTAAGTAATATACTAGTTGTCTAGTATTATTACAAGAATCAAATATTGTTTGATGAATAGCTCGAGTTGTCAATTAATGTGTTATTATTAAAGGAAGTTAACTGTATAAAATACTCAATGTCAGCCATGGTAGATTTCATAATCGAAAACTTATTTACAGGAAAATTTGAAGATAGCAAATCACACGTGAACAGACAATACAATGGCCAATAGAAAAAAGACATAAGAACAAATAACAATATATTAAATACTACACATAAAACTAAAGTAAACGTTATTGACACTTTACTCACTTTATGAGGGGAACACTTGTATAATGGCATCAAATCATCAAGAGAGGTTCGGGTCCATAAAACTAGCTGTACTCCGCCACTATTTTATTGAAGTGCATGTGACAAACCAGGAATGTGAGCAGTCATGTATATGTGGTAGAGGTGTGGCCAGTGTGGTAGTGTTGTGATATTTTTTTTTCTTCACTTTATTTTATCTCGCGAATTTAAACACAATTTAATTGCATAATTTATTTTAATTTATGTTTTGTTTTTTTTTTATATGCATGCATATCAATCAATCCATTTGTAATACTTGTCACTGCGTCCAATAGACATTTTGAAAAAGAATGCTCAATACGAATCGAAATTAGAGGGGATTTTCCAGAGCATCTATTAACATCTACATGTAATATACAGTTAAAATTAACAACAAAATAACGAAAAGCTGATAATTTTACTTCATTTTTTGTTTTTAGATTTCTTACCCTGTGTCATCCTCCGTTGGCCGTTTCCATGGTGAGGTGAAGTACTGTAAGAACACTTACAGTGACATTGGAACAAAGAACACGTGCGGTTACACATGCATGTGCCCAAATACAGCCGAATGCTCTGAAGTCATCATATTTTTGGCCAATGGTAACAGTGGTGGTTCGTGGGAGATGTGCGATTTGTCAGCAGCTAATATCTGATCTGAGTCTCGGATGGATTCATTACGAATTCAGAAGCATTATTATTACACAAGAAGTAATGTCAGACAGTTTTTGGAATTCGGCTAATACAATGAACGTATTTTTTTTCAATATTGTGAACATTTTTAATTGGCTTATTTTTCTTCTTAAAATTTTTACATTTTTTCACATGTTTATCAGTTTGTTTCATACCCAAAGTAATCATGTGATCTTATCATAAAACACAGAGAGAAGACCCATACCCGAAACATTTACCAGTTTTGAAAATAGAAAATATCTGATCAGCAGTAATAAGGTTATAACAGCTTCTAAGAGATATTTAATTGGGTGCAACTGTTATTTATTTTTAAACACAAACCTCATAAAAATGTGAATATATAATTTTACAGAGATAATAAGCCTATAAAGGATACAACAGTTTCTATGACCTACTTAATTGTGTGCAATTGTTGTTTAGTTTTAAACTCAAAACTCATAAAAATGTGAATAAATATTTGTTTTTTATATATATTGTTATAGAATGTTTGTTACTTATTAACAATGTTGGCAAAATCTGTGATATGATATGTATTTATAATGCCTTATGCTGAGATATGTGCTTTGTTGTATTAGTTTCATTTTAATATTCCATTTAGCACTTCATTATTTTACTCTTACATATTATGTGTCACGAAAATTAGATATATTATGTATAATTTTCAAGATTATAGCATTCTTGATAATAACACTGTCCGCCTTGCTATATGTGAGAATTTGCAATTTACTCACATATGGGAAGCACTTGTATGACCGCATGATTTCATTAAGAAGGGAGGATTGAGCTCATAATTCTAGTTAGAGTCCTCCATTTTTTAAAGTGCCTGTTCCGGGTCAGGAAAGTGAGCGGTCATGTATTTGTGTGTTAGTGGTATCGATATTGACCCTTTATCAGATATTTTTATTGGATTTTAGACATGTTGCCAGTGTGGTATTTTTTTTTTTTTTTTTTTTTTCGTTTGGTGTTAACATGCAATATGCGCTACAAATTCCGTCCATTCATTGGTAGCTCAAGTATAAATCCATGCTCATAATAAAGTTATATTGATAATATTAATCTGTGAATTGGAATAAGACATACATGTATGATTTTTTCAAAACCTAAAATGTTAATTGATGCCGTCGACACACTTTATTTGACTTGTGTATCACAATGCACGCTGTAGATACCTCACATTTCGTCACAGAAATGACTGCCGAAAATATGTGATGTCAAAACGTTTAAATTGTTTGAAAGAGAAAATTCAAATTTAGTAAAATATAGTAATAAAAATATTCTAATGACGAGTCTTAATAGCAAATTATGCTAAGGGCAGAACCGTAAGCTAAATTATGCTAAATGCGAACACTACAACCAGACAAATTCTTCATTTCAAACAATTCATTAGTTTTGATAACTACGATTTTTTTGTAAAATGTACAAACGTGCATTTCACTCCTACTTTCTGGTTCTTGTTGTAAGCTTAAAATCAAACTTCAATGTTCAGCGTTGTGGTTGGAATAGCTTTAGTTGTAGGTGTGTGTTTTTTTATTCGTGGCTCTTAGCAATGGCTTTAACTATATCATGACTTCCAGACTTATTGGGGGTGAAAAGCCACACAGACATCACGAACTGATACCGTAATTGATACCTCCGGTCGTGGATACGCGTCTGGAAGCCTTCACTTGCGGTTGGTTACGGGGTTTTTAATTAACCATCCTAATTTCTCAATAGACTAGATACATAGGTATAGAGAAGTACATATTATAGGAATTATAGTATAGACATTGCTTGTTTTGTTTTTTTTTAATTAATTCTATGCCATTTGATATTCAGAAGCCTAAAGCATATTTCGTGTAGATTTTGAATTCCATTATAATTCTATTATTGCCTTTAAAATATTTCTTCTAGATCTGAAAAAAAAATGTATCATAAAAGTGGATATTGTAAAATTAATGAGGGTTGATTTACTATAGGGTTGTTGCATTAATATTGAGGAATATTGTCCCGAGCAATATGTCATCATGATTGTACCAGCTTGCGAGGGACAATACTAGTATTCTTCATTATTATACTTCGTGTAAGTTTCTGTAGTGATATTTGGTACTGTAATATTTTGGCATATTACCTGGTTAATATTTTGGCATATTACCTGGACAATTAGACACTCAGTATAATAATGATATTAATGTGATCTTGTCCAGGTAATATGCCAAAATATTACCCAGGTCTGAGAGACATATTACCCGACCCGAGAATATAAATATTAGTGCAATAACTGTTTTATAATATAGTACCAAATATTTCTTTGCAACATGTATTCAACATAATTCCGCCATCTCTCGAAAACTCTCTAGTGTGTACCAAGCTGAAAGGATAAAGAATGGAATGCAATATCTGTCAAGATGCAATATTTTTAACTCATTCAGAATTGCTCTACTTTTTAGGTATATCTATAAAGTAAGACTAGTAAGAATATCGGGAAATATTGCATTTTTATTTTACAAAGAAATCTACAAGAAATATTTGATACTCTATTATAAATGGATTTATAAATAGACTCAAGAAACTGATATTCCATGAAAAAATTTAAATATCATGTTTCACATAATATGATATATCAACTGAAATCAATAGTTATTGATTATTTTGTCATATGAACCCCACAGATAAAGTTGTTAAATAATTAACATAGATTCCAAATAAACAGTTATTCCACGAATATAATGAATTCTGATAATGGCAAAAGTTTTCTTCAAATACAGATTCAATTTTATACCTATCAACGTCATCTTGTCTGTTGGGTTTCAAGACCTGGGGTATTGACATTTAACATGATATGATTAGCAATAACATCTTTGTCAAGGTGAGCGATACAGATTCATGTGAGCCTCTTCTTTATGGCATTAATACTATAATTTAATTCGGTGCTGAAACAACATTTCATTTAAATCTGCAAGTTTATTGCAGAAAGAGAACGCTAACTGAAGTATGTTAGATATTAATATATAGTGTTGCTATATTTCATATTTTTTTTTCAATAGTATGCCTGTTGATGATATTGCTTGTGTTAATGTTTTTTGAAATTTGAAATGACAAGAGAGAAAATACAATTTCTTTGCACCATATGATGCATGTTATTGTGCAAGCAAGTTAATCACCATTGTCAAGAACTGAAATTAACTGCTTTGGTTAAATTACATTATACACAGAGGCCGGTCTAAGCCGAACCTCACTGGAACCTAACTTTGTTTTCGGAATAGGCAGGTGTTTAGTATATACAGGTTAAAATTTACAAAGAAATACCACATTTCAAGTTCTGTTTATACAGCGTTCTATTTTTATTCAGGGTGCGGCTTAGACAGGTTTCACTGTAATGATTAAAGGTGTTTGAAGGATGAAAACCGATGTACATATTTATTTAACGTATCGAGTTGACCTTTTAAATTATTGATGTATTTGTTACATAGACTGCTGTATGTTTTTTTTTTCAAATGTTCTACTTCTATTTTCAATAAATATTTTTCTTAACGTTATTGTTATTCTGTTAAAAGACTGGTAGAGATATATAGAGTTATCTATGGCTATCAGTAGATTACGCCATTCCTCTAATCGATATATAGTTAAAATTTATAATGTAAAAAGTTTAACTATCGAGAGTGGAGAGAAATATCGTATTCCACTTGTAGCAGAAGAAGAATATGTTTCTCCTATGACTAGAACGTCAAAAATATTTTAAAAGTTTAAAGTTTAAAGTTTCGATATATAGTTAAAATTTATATTTCAATGTAGTGATAAATTAATATATTTATATATTCATATTATTAGAATAACATGCATTTATATTAATGTTAATTTATATTTCGGTTTATATAGGTATATATAGTTAAAATTTAGCAAAGTGGTTAAACACGCTAAGAATAGACGAAACATGTATCATTAACATGTGTTCAGTTATTATTATACCTCATATATGAATTGCCGTAAATATATTAATTTGATTGGACAATGTAATCTGGTATTATCGACAATATAGTAATCTATATGTTGCACTAGCCTGCACATGACACAATCTTGATAAATCTAGCAATTTGAAAAGCGGTCCTCATTTTTTAAGCCCACAACATTGGTATACAACAACTCCGATTCACTTGTCAGAATGAGGGACCAATTGTCCCCTCAGTCAAATCAACTATATAAAAGGATAGATTCATTAATACATTGCCACATAATGTGAGACTTTTAAAAGTCCGACATATATATTTATGAGAGGAAGAAACTCAATATAATAATAACAATTTGTCGAAATGAATTGAGTGACAATTGCGTAAGGCTAACTGTGATAAGATAATCACCTTTATTATGTTTGATAGTGAAATGCATACACACCTGTACATGTGGATATCTCTATTAAGCTGTCACCTGTATTAAAATGTTATATTCTTCTTGGGGAACAGTCATGGTCGTGATCGTACGGTAGTTGGATTTAGCACTACAAGCTCCTATTATCACTAACGCTGTGAGATCGAATCCCACTCAAAGCGAGGTGTGTATTCGATACAACATTAAGTGATAAAGTTTGTCAGTGACTTACGGTAAGTCAGTGGTTTTTCCGGGTACTCTGGTTTCCTCCATAAAAAAAACTGACCGCCACGAAATAACTGAAATATTGTTGAAAGTGTCATTAAACACCATAACCATTTCTTGTCCTGTCATAGACTATTTCATATGAATTTAACCTCTTTTAAGAGATCACTTGTCTTAAAAGACCACGTTATCCTAGTTCCAAACGTGACCTCTTAATATTGGTTTGACTGTATTTTCATAATAGCCACTAAAGTTTAACTGTGAAGATACAGCAATCCCAGCTATCATGGCGGACAATCTGTAAGCTGTAAGACATACTAGTAAGTCGGTTGTTAGGAGTTCAATGATCTTTGGAATCTTAATATTTTATATTAATGGGAGCGATAATGCTGCTATGTGCTTCGGTGTTTTACAACTTCTGTTCAATAAAGTGATTTACAGGTATATGCATGGTCAATCATGTTATTTGTTGCATTGTTTACTAATGTTAGCTGAAAAAATAAAATTTGCAAGTCATGACTCTGTTTAAAGAATGACAGACACATTTTCCTATTGGTAGAGCGAGCAGACGAACCGTAGAAATGTCAAAGGTTAAAGATTACAAAGGCAGAGTGCTTGCACTTTTCCGTGTGGAAATCAGAAAGGACTGACTTTTAAACAACCTTTGAAGTTCATTTTTAAATCAATTTGAAATATACACTCCGACAAAAGTTAAGCACCACCCTATATTTTTATCGATATATTTTTTTACATCAATACTGTTAAAACAATAAAATAGATATCACCATTTCTCTTACACTTCTTAAAAGACTAGACCATGGGCTCTAAAATTACCAATCTACGAAGTATTTATCATCCTGAAAGACTATGACGTGGCAAAAATGGGGTTCAAAACAGGCGCTGGAAAAACGTAAAACCAGTTTGTCTTTGATGGAAATTTTTAACATTGCATTACAATGCAGAGTCTTCAGAGTTTAAGAACTTTTAAATGCATCTATTGTGCGTATGTGTAAGGCATAAAAATCAATAACGAGTATACCCACCACGTTTATTGTGAAGTTCTGTAACACGCCTCGTCATGCTTCGCACAAGACGCCTAAGCCGTTCTTGGGGGAACTGTTGCCACTGCTGTAAGATAGCAGTTCTTAACTCGTCAATATTTTGACCTTTTGGATTGCATTGGTTAATTTTTCGGCCAATAAAGTCCCATACATGCTCTATAGGGTTCATGTCTGGCGACATCGCAGGCCATGGAATTGTCTGAACAGCCTCTTGCTGTAAAAATTGTTGTACAATTCGGGCTCTATGTGGCCTAGCGTTGTCGTCCATGAACATTGGCCTGTCAGCCAACGCATGATTGTCGAAATGTCGCGTAGAGCGAGCACATTGTCACGGTATTTTTGGCCTGTCAGATTACCATCAAGAACGTACAAGTCCAACTTACAGTCAAAGGAAAAACAACCCCAGACAGTTACACCCCCACCCCCAAAAGCAGTTGTGCCCAAAATGTGTTTGTCCTGAAATGAAGTGTTTCGTTGGCGCCAAACCCTTGCACGACCGTCGGTAGGGCGTAACAAAAAACGACTTTCATCAGACCAGTGGACCCGTCTCCATGTGCGAATAGTCCACCCTAGATGTTCATGTGACCAGTCAAATCGAGCATGGCGATGACGTAATGTCAACTGTGGAAGTTCTATGGGTCGTTGCGCTCGCATTCCCTGATGGTGGAGGCGTCTGATTACAGTGCGTGTGCTAATGTGGCCTCCAAACGCTAAATTACCATGAAGTGCACCAGCTGTACTGAACGGCCGTTGCCGCGCCCGTCTGGATATGAGTCGGTCCTCTCTCGGCGTCGTTTTTCGAGGTCTACCTGCACGTGGACGGTCAGTAACATTTCCCGTTTGACGAAAACGCTGCATCAGTCGTACAATGATGCTTACTACCCAATGTATATTAAATAGGTGTAGTACGAATGGTGAAAACACCAAAAATCTTCAAAATTTTCTCTGAGCAAAAATTGGAAGTCAGTTCTTGTAAGCATGCGTCAGTGTCCGCATTAGATACACATTTTTAGCAAAAGTACGGACTTGGTCTGCTGTAACCTTTTTATTTTTGGACGTACGGGGTTCAAATAAGTTTTTTCTAAAGAAAAAATATTCAGCTTTAAGTCTATATCACCTTTATACGTATAAAATTCCTGGTATTTTTTTCTACTAAGTTAATCAAGACATACCTAAATGTTCATTACTGCCGAGTTTGTTCCCTTGTAGGTGTATGTGTATATAGGTACAATCAATCAATCAATCAATCAATATTTTATTATTAAAGTCTCATCTCTTAAACAATATTTGTACAATAAAAAATATTAAAAGTACATACATATAAATATTAAGAGCCATTCAATACAGAATTATAAGAGACTATATACATTTAAATAACTTGATAATAACATAAAAACTACTTATATAAGAAAGGAAGAACTATTTACAGTATAAACTAATTCTACGTCTTTTTAAAATTTGTAAACAGGTTTTGGCACATATTCGAATCATATTTTCATTTAAAAAAAAAACGTACGGTACATGAAAAAACTCATCTGGCCCCTGTGATGTCCATAACACATTCAGTTATGTATTCAGATTATATGCCATTACTTACGGTCGTTTCGACTGATTGAGTCTGAATATTTTTATAACAACATTGTAATATAACGTATGTAACTATCAGATAAAAAATCTTGTTTCACATTAAAAAATAAAACAGGTCAATAGAATGTCTGGCCTTTTGTCATTCCTTTTAAATTATTAAGCACTCTTTATTATCTCCCTTTACAAGTCATCGCTACTGCATTTCTAAAATGTTACGAATTGTTATTGTTTGTATATAAATTAAATATTATGATACAATTTTTCGCGAAAGGTGAGAAAAAATTCTATTTTGATTTCCTTTGAAGTCTGTATACACAAAAAATATTTGTAATTTATATCTTTTTTCCTGCCCAGATAAAGAACAACTTATATGGGAGATAATATTTTTTTTACAAGATATCGCACTGATTCCACATATACATATACTTGTAGTACATGATATTTTACAAAACTAGTCGCATAATATTGTAGGGGGTTATGGTGTTTAACGCCACTTTCAATAATATTTCAGTTATATCATGGTGGTCAGTTTTATTAGTGGAGGAAACCGGGGTACCCGGAGAAAACCACAGACTTGTCGCAAGTCACTGACAAACTTTATCATATAATGTTGTATCGAATACATCTCGCCTTGAGTGGCAATCGAACCCACTACTTTAATGGTGATAGGCACTGAAAATTATAATCCTGCATAGCCCATGTAAACACAATGAAGTTTCAATTGAATACTGTTGTTTTAAGCTAAAATATATGTTACTTAGAAAATGCTTGAAATTAAAAGTGAGGTCAGAGATCAATAGTCACTCGCTAGTATTTCATGAATAATGAGTGTATTTTTTTAGCATATAGAAAATATTTGAAGGTTACATGCATTTGATATCTGACGGACAATCGACCGTAAAATTTAATGTTAAAAACACGTTATATTTTTTTAACATTAAAATTTTGACAATATCATATAAATGTATAGCACCATCTACTGTCTACGGGTGATGTTCTAGATGACAGACAGATTTCCGTATAACTTGTGACATGCTAACATCACATTATATTGTAGAAAGTTGACCATATAATAGCACATTGGGAGTTAGCGTTGACAAAACACGTTCATATTGTAATTGGCGTCGTTTGCCCTTTCAACTGTATCCCTTAATCATTTCAACAGATTATGTTGTTTTATTCATTCCTTGTCTTTTGTTAACAAAAACGCAGATATCCAATCACTTGTTTATCTACAGATCTTAAAGATATTCCCATTTAAACTCATGTGAAAATATTTCTTAGTTAATATATTTATATCAGAATATAATATGATGTTCACGTCTAAAATTGAAAGCACATTTGTGTCTGTTTTACATTACATCCAAGAACACATAACTGACTTATTCAAAATAAATACCATACACGGTAACAGTACATAATATATCCTCCGTTTGATAATTGTAACTCGCATAACTGTCTACTTGGTCGTCCCAGATAGATCTACTACATGACAAAATATCCTGGTTTTTCTTCTCACCAATGACAACGATGGCAACTATCTTGTACCTATCAAAATGGAGTGCTTTAACTTTATCACGAATTTCTTCACTGATCAATTTACTCATCACAGCACAAAGTTTAGGATTGTATTTGTAGCCATTTAGTTTATCAGAGATAACGTTTTCTATAATCTCTTCCACTTTCTGTGTATCAAATTTCTTGTAAGGTTCCATACGATATGTTGGTTCACGTTTTATTCCCATCCCGGAAAGCCGGGAACTCATCATACTACCAGCACGGTTATTTAGAAATCTTGAAGTAAGTCTTTTAGCAAATCTTTTAGAAGCAAGTAATCCGACCAGAGAAGCTCCATTGAAACCAGACGAAAGAGGTTTACTGATTGGAGTCGATGCTGTCGCCATACTACTTTCTCTCCTACTCACCTCCGTTGGTGTTTTAACAGTTGATGCTTTTCTGATGTCCAACTTGGATCCCTCTTTGCTCAGCGATTCTCCTCCAGAAGAAGTTGACGCATTCCTCAACATTTTAATCTTGAAATATGAATTTGTTTATTTGTCACAGAAACAAACAAGTATAGATCCGGTGGTATACTAAATGTTTTATTGGAAACAAATCGATGAATGTAACTATAAATCTTGTCAGAGAATGTGTATCGACCGGTCTCTGATATTCTTTTGTCCGCGCTGATTGATACAAGTTAAAAGATGAAAGTAAGGTACACTTGATTTATCTTATTTCTATGTATATACTTTCCTTTAATAATTTCGCACGAATACACAATGACAAGAAAGTATTCTGTGTAGAGTCACGTTGTGTAAGAAATTTACAACTTCAATTCTAATTCTAATCGAAATGAATCTGAATTGAAATAACATTAATAGCTTACATTTAAAGTTTATACGGAAAATGGGCATTTTCCAGTATAGGCTTACATTGATATTCAAATATTTATTTACCGAATCTTAACAAAATATACGATCAATCAAAATTAAAATTACACAGTATGCTGATTTTTAAACCTGATATTAATATAAGAAACGCTCTATATCAAAACTATAAAAATCTATTCAGGTAGTAATTGAAATAATCGATAATTTTAATTTAAGATCTGTTGACACAAATGTTCTGGCGCTAAATTATAAATGATAAGTTAATCCAAGGATAATAGAAAGTGTATTGCTTTTTAAACATCCTTGAATCAATGTTTTGTCAGTTCGCTCCTTGATATTTAAAATAATTTGTCATTTAAATCTCAATTGGTTTTAAAACTCACGAATTAGATATGTCATCTACCTAGCTTAAACCCGGTATGTTTGTATACTTGTAATAGTTTTACATCAGGTTAAATTGTAATTCTACCAATTCGGGGGAGGGGGGGTATGGGTTATGGAGTTAAACGCAACTTTCAACAATATTTCACTTATATCGTGGCGGTCAGTTTTATTGGCGGAGGAAACCGCAGTACCCGGAGAAAACCACCAGCGTGTCATTGACAAATTTTATAAATTTATGTTGTATCGATTACACCTCACAATGAGCTAGATTCGACCTCACAACGTTAGTGGTGATAGGCACTGATTGCCTATGTAGTTGTAAATCCAACTACCATACGAACACGACCACAGCGGTCCCTACTAATTCAGCATCCCCATAACTGTGGAATAGTACGATATTATACAATTATTGACTCTGGATTTATCAACCTGAAAAAATGTAATATTCACCGAGCCGCAAACTAAAAAGATGATCAACACGGACCACATGTGCTCGTAAAGTGTAAGCAGTTCCTATTTCTTATAAGACATCCACTGTGTTACACCTAGGAGGTATTTGTTTGATAATCTTCTGTATTGATCCAGAAGGTGTCCTAGATCATGATACTATAAAACAATTGTAGCGATCTCCAGAAATAATCCAGGATACCCATACACGGTGTATATTCATAACGACTCCTTTCCGATTAAATCGGCGTTCTTGCTTCCTTTCCGATTCAGGAAACGCTTCCATTACGA
>MJUT01025524.1:190207-230647 GCA_002080005.1 Gigantidas platifrons
ATATATATATATAACATGTTAATAGCACCAACTACATATTTTACATACATTGTATATATAATAAATGCAAATATAGATAAATAAATACAAGCATAATATGAATAAAACTACATGTATCGCGGACTGTGATACACTTGGTAATAGTGTGAAACAAGTACATATATTATATAATCATATATGTATGACGTCAACATTGATAAATTATGCATTTCGTAGTTTCTCTGCTAAACACAAATACTTTCCAAAATTATTCAATTCTTTTACATTTCTGACAGACAATAAAGTTACAAGTTTATATGCAGATGGGTTTCTCCCGTAATACTGTTTGGTATATTTTCTTCTCAAATCATTATATCTAGTACACTCTAAGTAATGTACTTTGTACTTGCAATACAAATATCACAAATCTTGCTACATAATTCTCATTAATATTTTAAGACTTAAAATTTTAAATGGTCGCCCGCCCTTATAAAATGTTGTCGAAAACATATCTAACAAGTTTAAATTAAAATATCTATTTCGCTTCTAATTTTTGTCTCCCGCACAATGTAAGTCACTTTCAGAAAATGAACAAATAAAAAATGTCTCTCGTTCGCTCAATTTTGGCAAATGGAAAATCCAAAGAACAAGAATTTAATTTCGAGTGGCTTAAAATGTGCATTTTTGAAAAATTAGTACTCCAAACATCAACCATTAAAAATATTTCATTTCTAGTCAAAAACCGAAAATTTTTCCCAAAATAGGAATTCTACGAAAATGGCCAACACCTGTTGAAGATTTATCATACTTTAACAAAATTGGTATACACAGAGTGTTAACAGATAACAGACAGACGGACACAAAGTAAAACAATAGGGTTTTTGTACTCCTCATAATCGCGACAAGTTTCAAATTTGATCCCATTGAAATAGACATTATAAACTTTTATAAAATGGGGTATATGAATTAAATGCATGTATTACAACACTCAATCGCAGTATCCCATTTGTCTACTCTAACAAATTCAAAATCCAAAACATAAAATACTAATCTTGCTGCACTATGCACATGTTCACATTCTTAAAAATGTTTCACAAACAAAATATTTATATCAAAATCGAAATAAACATTACTTCCATACAACATCTACTCAATTGCCTCCCTTTGCTGCCTTCATTTTTTTCACAATCCTTTATTTGGTGTTTCTGGCTATCACAAAAAAGACATGCACCTCTAGGACGATTACTAAACTGTCTAAAGCTTGGTCGAGAGTTTCTGAAGTTATAACCCTGAGAGAAACTGCCCGGATAGGGAGGTTGAAAGGGCATGGAGTACATAAAAGGTGGATATAAATTATGGAGGGGCGAACTCTCTGGTTTCGGTACAGCATCTGCAACTGCTTTCACACCCCTCTCCTCACTTTTACTCTCCACCTGCTTTTCCTTCAAAGACTTTGATATAGCTTTTGTAATAGCATCCTCCGCGTTACCCCCTAGTACAGATAGACACAAGCTTGAAATATCTAATTGTTTTTGGTGCCTATTGGCTTGTCTTGCCAACTCCTCCAAAGTGTCGGCCTCCTCGTGATTCACCTTCCTAGCACTCTTGGCGAGTTCTTCCACAGTTAACAATATTAGAGAATCGGTAGGGTCTTGTTGCAAACACAGTGTCCTCACCTTATCTTTCAATTCTTTAACCTTCTCCACTTTCGCTGATTTTTCTAATGAGGCAACCCGTTCCTCCAAATCACTTGATTCAGCTGGCACCGTCCTCTTCCTCTGGTTGTTATACACATCAGATGTAACTGTAGCTGCACCCGATGTTGTTGCACTCGCATCAGTGAACTGTAACCAGAAATAAAATTCATTCAACATGCAAAAGAATGAACATGAATACAGTAATGATTTTCCCAAAGAGCAAATCAAGGTTAACCATAGTATCCAACTTAAAATGAATCAAATGATTCTAATATTGCCTTAGTTATTAAAACATAGATTATATATGTATGTAATATACAGTCCACTCCCGTTATGTCAAATTCAAAGGAACAAGTAAATTTATTTCGACTAAACAGAGATTCGAGTATTCAAAGGTACATTGGGAGACGAATTTATATAAGCTCAATAGCTTGTTTTCGGATCCCTTTAATTAATTCAATTGCAGTTGTATTTGTCACGCTATGTATGTAATTTATGATATGTCTTAATTAATAAAATATGTTTACACTAAAGGTACATCTACCTTCATACAACTGCAAAGGACTCAACAATTAGATCGCTACACCTGAAATTTCGACTTAAATCTGTCGGAGATAAAAGTCAACTGTATGTTTTGTTGCTTTGTTTTTTGTTTGTTTGTTTGTTTGTTTTTTAAATTCAACTGTCATATTGCATATTAATCATCATAAGATCATTAGTAAGCCAGCATACACACAGTGATTGACGATGAAGAACAACAATAACAATTATTACAATATAGTCATCCTATATTGTACTGAAACAAATCTAAAGTTCAATTCAATCTCAAAGGTAAACGACTAGATCTCGTTAGTAGTCATTTTCGACAGACGCACGGTTAACCCTGAAGTGGTCTGCCATCCTTCTATGGCTAAAACCACCGTTATGCATGCCAACAGCTTGCCACCTTTCTGGTATGGTTTATTTTCGCCGCACCATACCAAACCAATAGAAAATGAAACTTAAAACTCTACACAAAAAAATCAGCTTTCGTTCGCAAACACAAATGTTGAAAAGTACACGTGGCACTTTACACACCCTGTCATATACACATAAATAAAAATCGATCAATAACCTGTTTCACAGGTAAGTAAGTATGTGTGTACAGGTAACGAAAACAGCAAACCGATTTGAAATAAGTTCATTATTAGAAAAGATATTATTGAAACAAGTCAGGTGGTGCTTAAATTTTGTCGGACTATATATATTCTCCTGAAGGAAAAACTAATAATACAATCAACATTATGTTATTTTAACCTGCATCCACCACTATTATAATCTACATCTTAATGATAAACATGGTCTGATAAAATTTGCCGGACATTAGAAATTCTGAAACTGTAAGTTGAAATAAGTGGCATCAACATATGAATAACTTTTATGTATAATATTATATGCCTAGTTTCGATTCAATGAGTTGTTACTATTGTATTTTGCACACGGTCCTCTGTAAACTTGGTTAGAACGTTACAAAAATCAAATGTGGTTTCCAGTGGTTAAGGGGTTCTTGTCAAAACATTTTTCAAAGTACATTGTATATAGAAAACAAATATATTGTCACGAAAGATATAAATAAGCTGAGCCTCAGTGTCGGATTAACCACTGTGTTTAGGGTCCCGTTGACCAGGGGGCCATCTTCCTGCTAAAATTGTTTATCATGATGGATTTTTGCTTATGTGGTACAATTTTAAATTTGAAGGCGTTCTGTTTCGGAGCGATTCCAGACATAATGATAGAGTTGATAGTCTATGAGAGTTTGCCACAAAGCAGGCGGTCATGACACAGTAGTTCAGTGATATAAAAATCAAATTATTACGGGGTCTCTGTTCAGGGCCCAAGTGAGGGGCCTCATAACTTAACTAGCACAGGGCCTCATTTGTCCTAAATCGGGCACTGATGACCCTGCACTTTTTCAACGAGATTTGTAGCTATAATATAAAAGAAACATTTCCGATTTTTCATACCAAAGATAAAATATGATTTATTTTCGTTTGAATATTTTTTTTCGGCTCGGGGGGAAAACAAAAAGACCACCAGTAAAAGTAGAATGGTCGGTACGTCATATATCCATATGCACCTGATATAAGTTTATCACATAGTTCAAATTTATGTTCGTTGCATGCAATCACTGCATTATTATAAGCTCTATTACCAACCTTTTGAGAGTAAAAAACGAGCAATAAATTCTTATCATTAAATTTTTGATTTCTAACAATTTGAAGTTTTCGAAATTAAATAAACAAACAAACAGCTTAATACACTAAAATGTAATTTAATCCATCAATCAATCCATTTCATTGTGATATACATGTATACTGAATATTACATGTCAAAATCTGTATCACATGCCGTATCAACCCGAGTACCCACCGGCCCGAGGGGTGATACAGGTCGAGGGTTGATACGGCATGTGATACAGATTTTGACATGTAATTACCTATTATAAAATTATAAACTCGGCCAATATAAAAAAAAACTAAGCCAATATCGATATTGGCTTAGTTTTTTTTATATTGGCCGAGTTTATAATTTTATATTGTAAATACAGTTTAGGTTGTATTGACAACAATAACATACATGTAGAGTTAATTAATAAAATGTTCATTATATCATATATTTCAACCATGCCTTTGATAATACATGTATTTTATGAAAAAAAATTTAATTTTTTTTTAAATGTAATTTTGAAAATTTATGAAATATTTTTATTTTTTTGAGAATTTGAAATTTTTTTAATTTTTAATTTTTTTTTTTAAATGTTGAAATTTTATGAAATTTTGTGAATTTTTTTTAAATTTTTGAAATTTTTTAGAATTTTATGAAATTTTGGAATTTTTTGGGTATACGATATAGGGTATGAACGATATAGGCTTGGGACAATCATTGATAATGCATATACAAAACACCTGTATTTTAATCTAAATATATGATATAAGCAAGTAATAAGCTAATGACAATAAACATATAAAGAAGTACAAAAAGATAAAGAGCTGGTTTGTTAGTCTGAGTGTCCACTGTCCTCAGTTCCATTGGACGTCTCAAAAAGGGGCCAATACATTGAGACTGCCAAAAATCTGCGTGGTTTATTAGAATTGACAGTAATTGCATTTCCTCAGTTAATCACATTTCAAGAGTTTGAGATAAATTTGTTTGAAATGAAATCGATTTTTGCACCTGTTATCTCATGTCTATCATGTGACCGACATTACAGAACATATATAGGCTATCAACAGAGGTATGTTACCCATAAAATCTATTGTTTATTATTATGTTGTTTTGTCTATTACCATTCTTTCAAATCATCAAGTGTCTACAAATTTTTAATATTTGCTTCTCATAATATTTAATTTCATCATGAATTCAATGTTCATTTTCTGTACCTGTAAATTCGGTTGAAAATACACGTATAAAAGGTAAGTTGGGAGGTTGTAGTAAATTCCAAAAACATGTTGAGTAATGTTAAAAGATAACAAAAAATGTTATCTAGGCCAACGCTATTTATTGTAAATTTAGATTGTTGTCAGTCATAGTTTGGAACGTGCTAGAAACGTAAGCATATTGTATGTATTTCATTTTAATTGGCATTTTCAAATGCAGATGTTTAACAGATTTGATTTAATTGATTGATTGTTGCTTAACGTTCAACGAGCAGTTTTTCAGCTATATTAACTTCAATAATATACCTATAATTATATAGAAATGAGGGAAGGGTTGGGTCAACCGGATCAACATTCTTTGACTGCCAGTGAAAAAGTGTGAAGAGGTCTTAAGCATGTAGAGAGCGTGGCACTCTCCAAACACATTACCCACTATGGTTCATGGTCAGTCTTTCTGTATTATAACTTGATAACTACCCATCGAGCGGGCTCTCCATATCCACCACCAGGGACGCGTTGAGCAGCTCTGTGGATTGTGGGTTTTAGCCCTCTGAACTTTCAACACTACTCGGCAACATATTTGCGGCATATGGTCTTTTAATTTTACTTGAGCGATATAATGTGGAAGTTTTAGTTGGAAATTATGTATAATGAGACCAAATCTATACTTTTACAAATCCACAAATCGTATTTAAAATGCATAAGACATCAATATGTACGAGGAAGATAATCTCAAAAACAAAGAAGACAAACTTACGAGAAGAATTATATACTAGGCAACACGACATGTCTGATATATGTTTTACTTAATGTTGTATGTCGAATGGGTTGCATTTTTGCTTGTCATGACTCTTTTTTTTTCGCAAAACGTACGCACGGTGTGAAACATTAATTTCTTGTAGAAATTTTATAGCGAGAAAGATGTTACTTTTCTTTTAACCTTATCTCTTCTAAAAGTTTGATATTTAAAACCATTATTCTATTAACAACTCTTGCATCGATGTTATTTAAGAATAGTTTAATTCCAGAGTGAACAGTAATGGCAGACATCTTGTTTTGTGCTGTGATCTGTTTTTGTTGTATATACTCCATATCATCTACATCTACTGTATGTAAGTAAATAATAAGTGGTAAATATGATTGATCTTCAGTTATAAGTAATGCACTTTTATATATGTGGTATATGTTTTCATCTGGCTCACCAACATGTTTTCAAATATGCAGTGAGGCCTTTATAAACAAAACCTCCTTGGTACCAGCTTGTTTGTTTGGAATAGACAGATGCTCGGTTGATATGGGTCAAATTAACAAATATGTTACATTGAGACTTTATTTAAAGTTCATTTTATACAGGATTCCGTTTTATTCGGGTTCCGTTTAGACAGGTTTCACTGTACATTACACAGCTGTCAGTGCATTTACTACCTGTATAAAGGTGTAATTATAAACATTTGCTTTTGTCGTCTGCTAGACGTATAAAGGTTCGTGATACCTATACATCTATGTATAATAACAGGTGACAAACAACAACTGGTTTACTGTTGGATCTCTACTTCTTGGTCTACGTTCAAATCAATCCAATACAATGTTCACTGTTTTGCCTTTGTTTTTTGCATACGGGACGTTGCAGTGTAAAAACAATATACATGTGCGTACATTGTCAGGAAATGCAAAATGTATGTGTACCTGTTGCAAGAAAAGTTTGCTGATGCTAAAGGGGTAACCAGAAACCGTAGAAGAAAAAGGGCAAACAAAACAACGGCCAAAATATAAAGGTAGTAAAAATTATCTACAATACACTACACAGGAATAAAGAAAATGGAGAAACATGACAACACGGGACATAATACGTACAATGTATATTAATAGTCAGTGAATGGTCCTTTAAAAGATTGTTTTTGTTGAAAATAAGATATCCAAAATCACTTATTTAACATAGAATGCAACAGAACATGATTAAAAAGCATCCGAAGAAACTGTTTTACTCGTGAATGATTATTTTCTTACTTGTATTTTAAGTATTAGAGATAGAAGAGTTGAAGGTACGAAAAGGGTAATCAGAATTCGTAATACACAGAAGAACAAATGATCGAGCAACACGAACCCCAACTGCAAACCGGAAATGAACGCAGGTGCTCCGGGAAGGGTAGGCAGTTCCTGTTCCACTATTGGCACCCGTCCTGATACTCTAGATAGATAGATCACAAATCATACAGTTTTAATGTAAGACCATATCATGTACATAGTTTAACAGATAATGTTGTTTGTCATCAAATAATCAGCATATAATTATATCTAGCAATATCAATGTAAACAGCACAGCCACGGAAAATTTGGATGATAACAAAAGGGGTAACTAGAAACGGTAATTCAAGGAAAGACAGACAATACAATGGCCAAATGAAAAAAGTCAAAACAACACACAGAATACTAATGATTGAACAGCACAAACCTAACTAATAAACAGAGGTGAACTCACGTGCTACGGAAGGGTAAGCATTTCCTGTTCCGCTATGGCTTGTGATTTCTATTCAGAATATGGTATTGTTACTTTCAAACAAGCTTCAAATTATTTTTATTCTACGCTGATGTCAACCACATGACTATATTTTTGTTTACATTTCAGTGAATATTCATACAGAGTGTTTTAAGGACGAACATATATATACTGTCAATGAAGAAAACAGCTATATCCTTGAATGGACAAAAGGAACACTAATTAGTTCTAGTTACTGTGATGTACAGTTTCATGGTAAAGGAGAGGAAACATTAGACGACTATAAAGTATGTTTTGAGGCACTAGAATATTCTATAGAGGATTGTGAAGTTCACTTGAAGTACAGGGACACAACAAATTTACCCTACGACAAGGTATTACGAAGTGATATTTCCATACGACAGTTATCCTGTCCTCGCCGTCGTCTCGGTAATAATGTCGCACATATTTGTTTACAAACCAAATCGGCTAAACCAAATTAAACTTTTGATTAATATTCCATGATATTTTAAAACAGAATATAAATTTAATGATAGCCAGTAGCGCCAACAAATTGCATGAACCACCCAACAGACAGCAAACAATGGAAATGTGTTAAAGATTTGGATAGGCACAACACAATCAAGAATAAATATTCATGTTTATTTCACGCTAAAATAATATTAGAGCATAATCTAATTATTTTTTTTATAACGTAATTAGATCATTCTTTGTTATTTATTTTTTATTTTTTTTGGTTAAAACATCAATAAGAAATGTGTAGGGAAATGATTTGTGTATCAGTGTAATTGATCCGGAATGGAACAGTTTCAGGATAATTTTCCAAACGTCTTAAAATAAAAAATAAAAAATTCTATCATAGGCAATATTTTTTCATTAAGAGGGGAGATTTGGGCCCATAAAAATAGTTTAACCCCGTCACTTTTTATTGAAGTACCTGTACCAACACAGGACAGTAAGTGATCGTGTTTTTCGATTTTTCCTCTTTCTACGATTTTGATATGTGATGTTTTAGAATTGTTCCGTCTGTGTGGTATTTTGATATGTGATGTTTTAGAATTGTTCCGTCNAATGGAAATGTGTTAAAGATTTGGATAGGCACAACACAATCAAGAATAAATATTCATATGTTTATTTCACGCTAAAATAATATTAGAGCATAATCTAATTATTTTTTTTTATAACGTAATTAGATTATTCTTTGTTATTTATTTTTAATTTATTTTTTTTGGCTAAAACATCAATAAGAAATGTGTAGGGAAATGATTTGTCTATCAGTGTAATTGATCCGGAATGGAACAGTTTCAGGATAATTTTCCAAACGTCTTTAAATAAAAAAAAAATTCTATTATAGGCAATATTTTTCACTAAGAGGGGAGATTTGGGCCCATAAAAATAGTTTAACCCCGTCACTTTTTATTGAAGTACCTGTACCAACACAGGACAGTAAGTGATCGTGATTTTGCGTTTTTCGATTTTGCCTCTTTCTACGATTTTGATATGTGATGTTTTAGAATTGTTCCGTCAGTGTGGTATTTTGATATGTGATGTTTTAGAATTGTTCCGTCAGTGTGGTATTTTGATGTGTGATGTTTTAGAATTGTTCCGTCAGTGTGGTATTTTGATGTGTGATGTTTTAGAATTGTTCCGTCAGTGTGGTATTTTGTGTTTGTTTTTCATTTGATTACGTTAATTATTGTAAACTATAAACACAAACCATATTAAATTAGTGTAGCTTATATCATACATCCAATACATCTGAATTTCTTTATCTGAAGATTAATAAGTAAATTACAAATTGCATGTAAGTAGAATATGTTACCCAACATTAAATGTATTATTATCTCCCATTATTAAATTTTGAATTCTGTTTACCATAATATCTTGCATTGGACGTACAAAGGTTATTGTTATAAGCTCTGTTTTGGCAGTATTCTGTATACACTATTCATGTATACCAACATGAAACCCAATATCAAAACCTGCTTAAAGGGCACCTTTATATAACAAATCACTGTCTTAAAAGGTCAGTCTCATTTTCACCATGAATGAATAGTGCATATAATTTCAACTTGTCTATAAAGGACAACTGTTCGTAAAGATCACATTTTCAGGTTGCCTTGAGTAGTCTAATATACAGCTGGTTTGACTCTATATTGAAAAGGGACGTGCAGTATAATCCCACCGACAGAAGTGTATGGTTTTGTTGTGGGACGAATTAAATACACAACTCGTCATACGGACGGGAGTTTAATGATTGATTCGTGTTTTGAAGTTCTTTGCACATTAAGGAAATCTTCCAATAACATATTATGAACAAAGGCATGTTAGGAACCATGATCGACAATGTGTTGCAAAGGCAAAATATTCAGAACCTATCCTCTATTTCACGATTTACTTGTTTTCAATCCAAATGTGAACCCCTAGAGCCACCCTCTCCCAGTACTACCCGTGTGTCTGTACAGTATTTTTTTTCTTCAGCCTTGTTCTAGTCTTGAAAAAGGCAATATAATGCTCACTAAATTTTAAACAACAAACCAGTTTCCAATCATGCATACTTCCGGTCAAATCCGGCATGACTTTGTTCGTTTGATAATAGGGATTTACACCTATCTATTCCATGATTGTTTTTGTGTGTTAGAGGAATCGATTTTGCCTCTTACTACGTTTTTGATATTGTATTTTGGAATTGTCCCGAAAGTGTAGTATTTTTTTTAATTTTATTTCACAGTACATATGTAATAAAATGTTTCAGATGCCACAAAAAAAAATACTGTTAGTCTATAATTGAAAAATATCCTTTTCTATACATGTAATGATAGTTTGTGTGTTTCTTTCAATGTCAAATTCTTAGATGAGATGGTTTTGTAGAAGGATATTGTTGTTTATTTCAGCTTTATAGCTGCAGTGGAAGTCTCCCTGAGAAATGGTGTACAGATGAAAATGATTATACACGAATTGTAGTGACTGGTGCAAATCGTGCCCATCGATCTTCTTTTAAAATAAAAATCACAGGTGTAAAAACCTACGATTGTAAGTATATGGCATTTGGAATACTTTAAATATGTTTCCTTTAAAAAAAAAAGTTTATTATCGCTATCAAGGCTAAATAATTTGCAATCAGCATATGCCCCTAGTCCATATAACAAATAACAACACACACACAGACCGTCATTACAAAATATAATCGGAAACAGATGTAATATCGATACTCCGTGCACACATATTGGACCGCTCAGTTTCATGGCTATTTTACTATGTTAATGCCATTTTTTATTGATGTTAACAAACGTGGTTGTTAGACTTGTTGCTCCTGTGGAATTTATTTACCTTTTCTCCTTTTCACAACAATACCACGTGGTATAGAAATAGGACGTAGTTTCTCAAAATGGTCTCTGATAGTTGTGAGAGAATCCATACATAACTCTCCCTGTAGAAGAGGACGCATATAATTACCTGTCTTGTGTATGGAGGCTATCAAGTTCCGTGGACGTACAAGACACCTGCAGCAGCCCCTACTGAGCAGCAAGCTAGTTTGTTATGAGTAGTCGTAGATGGCCCGTTGTGAGGCATTGTTTCGACCATATTCATCAAATGCCATTTTCGCTGTAGCAATCAAACCATCCATAATCGCCATCATTTTATCTTCGTGATTTATTATTTGTAAACTGTTCTGGTCGTAAATATAACTAAAATATTGTGCACTTAATGTAAACTTACAATCAATCACCCTTCACTCGAATATCAGAGGTCTCCTTCTATGTATATATAATGAATCTAATCGCTAACTGTGAATATAAAACATCCACATATTACTTTTGCGGAAGAAACAAATGCATGTGTGTTGTTATTCAAAAGAATAATTCTGAATGTCGATCGGGATATATTGCTTAAGGTCCAATTCGGACACAAGTTCGGGGTTTGGCTGGTACATACAATAATGCTGATAATAAAGGTCTGATTGTCAAAACTATTAGATCATCGTGCACGTCCAGTGTCTTCAAAACATGTGAAGATAGTAGTTTATTGTCTGGACAATAGCGATTACTTATTTACATGAAACCAATCTAACATATTAAAACATAGAAAAAGAGGAGTTTGAAGATACCAAAGGGAGGTAATGAGAATCCGTATATCGAAGAAGAACAGACAACACAATGGCCAAAAGATACCAAAGGGGCAATGAGAATCCGTATATCGAAGAAGAACAGACAACACAATGGCCAAAAGATACCAAAGGGGTAATGAGAATCCGTATATCGAAGAAGAACAGACAACACAATGGCCAAAAGATACCAAAGGGGTAATGAGAATCCGTATATCGAAGAAGAACAGACAACACAATGGCCAAAAGAAAAAGTACAAAAGGACAAACAACGATCTACAAAACATACACATAAAACTAAAGATCGAGTAACACAAACCCCACTAAAAACAGGGGGTAAACTCGTGTGCTCCGGAAGGGTAAGCAGTTCCTGCTCCACTAGTGATACCCGTCGTGTTAATCTAGTTATAAATAGTCTTTATCGTTTAGGGTTGGGATCCTATTGACAAGTTTAACCCCGTCACATTGTTGTGTCTGTCACAAGCCAGAACCTGGATTTCCAAAGTCATATGCGGTTATTTTTTGTGCTTAGTGAGTTCGGTTAAGACGTTTTATTGATGTTGGTGGAATTGATGACCATCACTGTTTAAATTTTATTTTAATAATTTGTGGATATTTTATACAGATTTCATTTTTTGGACTGTTTCAGATTACAACATAGTCGGTGCCGTGGCTGGGGGGACTATAACAGGTGTAATCGTAGTAGGTGTAGGTGTGGCATTGGTTGTTTTCTGTATATTGCGAAGGAAACGACGTGGAATCAAAAAACCAGGGCACGCCCACAATACAACACCAACTAATCAATTAACAGGACCGTCTGTATCACGATTGCCAGAAAACAAAGGTAATTCAGCTTTTCCATTTTATTTTGTTTATCATCATTTAAATATGTCTCTGTAAGTTCATGTAAAAAAGTGAAGATTGCATTGTCTTCCGATAATCGACGTCTTAAGTTACTCCCCTGGTTTGTTTCCATGGCTACGACAGCCATTAGGAAGTCAAACTTTATCTAAAAATAGATAACTTAGAAGTTCTGTTCACAGGTTTCATTGTGAAAAGTATCACATCCTCAAATTTAAAAGATTGCTGAAATAGTGTGAACAAAATACATACTATAGAGGTATGTTGCGCTTGTTTACTGTATTGGGTCTGTTTACTATCGAATACCTTACTGTAAGTGTAAGATGAGGAACAGCAAGGACAACGTAGTTCGTTTGCTTTAATTGTCTATTTAATTATGTAATGTGAGTTTATATCTATATCCCGTCTAGTAAATATGAAATATCAAATATGTGAGACGATATTAAGATGACGACTAAGACGATTTTAGACTTGATGCTATGTTAATTTATGTTTCATTGAAATACAGAACACATGTGTGTGATAATACTTAAGAAATGGTGAAAACATTTAAGACTTGATTTAATGCAAATCTATGTTTAGATTTGATATCTACGTTTGTATTTTGATATATAATGAATATAATTTCAGGAATAATCGAATATGGTAACAAGAATATTATAGAACATGATAAACAGGGAAATATCAATGTGACTATGGAAAATATACAGCGAAATGGCACCAGAACAGAACAACACAATCAGGGATGGAACAACAGATCACAGATTCATACGGAGGACAACACCAAGATGACAAAACCATATAATAAAAGAATAAACAACGAAACAGAACTTCATAATCACGAAAACAGCAAACCAAAACAACATGGAAACAAAAATATGTCAAAACAAGACAGACATATTGATAGCGGAGATATGAGACAACAAAAACATAATAATAAGCCAGAAAAACAATGTCATGATGGCAGCTATAAATCAGATAAAAACAAACATGGAAGCTACGACGAGACAGAACAACAAAGTCATGATGGCAGTTACAGACCAGATAAAAACAACAGAACAGAACAATATAAAACCCGTTATTCACCATCCCCACAACAATATACAAGTTTCTCTTTGTCAATGAGTCAATTTTCGGAGAATATGTCAGGAGAGTCAACACCAGATTATGGCACTCCGATATGAATTTTATCACATTTGATTATAGTTAACGGTTTGAAAGAAGATATGTGTCTGTGGCTTGTTGCATATGTAGAGTTTATTTTTCTAACACTTATTGTTGTTCAATATAACAGCTAGTAATATGTGTTTTATGTGTGTATTTGTTTCTATGATTTTTATTTATTAGTTATAGTTATGTATCCGTCCATGCTTATAGATAAATATTACAATAAAAATGTAGATAGTAATACTAAAAATAAATATACATTGAGAGAAATATTCTAAAGAAAAGAACAAATCTGTCTTGTGTTATGGTGAATAAATAACACGCACAAGTTACAAAGTGTTTATGCATAATATTGACATTTTAGCAATGTATGTATTATAATACAATTGAAAAATATATGATTTACCTGAATTAACTCGTTACTTTACGTTAGTTTATATGATATACAATTGAAACTGTATCAGTGGTGTGTTGGTTGGTGTACTCGCCTCGAATGCGGTAGAGCATGGGTTCTAGTCCCGGTCGTGTCAAAGCAAAGACTATAACATTGGTATTTATTGTTTCTCCGCTAAGCATGCATCATAAAAGAGTACCAGCAAAGACTAGCTGACTCGGATTCAGGTTATTGTGTCAGAGTGGAGCGATATGTTTACCCGCGGACTGTTGATTCACTGAGCCAGCACTACAAATACCAAACTAAGCCTGTTCGACTAGATAGTACAAAGCGGACTTAATCTCATAGAAGGTAACTTGTGCTCGCCATGTTATGGCTCAGAAATTGCACATTTTGGAGTTAAACAACAATCACATACTCACTCACTAAAATCTTGAACTTTGCTATGTGGACATCGAATTAGCAGAATTTTCGAGTTTGTTTGTTTGTTTATGTAATTTGTGTTTGTTGTCACTTTTCGAAATGTTTTAGCTATACCGTATCTACCAAAGTTATCAGAGAGGAAAGGCCAGTTAGTTGTAACAAATCTTTGGGTAGAAAGTTAACGTTTTGACTGGGTATCTGGACGTTAAGGATGTTACGCTTGTGATAAACAGTCCAAACAAATGAATCGTCGTGGCACCCAGACCGCTGTATATTTATATTAATATATAACAAGCCTATCGCCAATACGGCATGTGTTCGCACCTGGCTTCGTAAATTACAAAAAAAGGTGCACTCGACTTGCAGCTGCAAGTGATAAAGTTTACCTTTTGCCATTGGTTCTCTCTGGGTCCTCCGGCTTCTCCCACAACTAAAATTGGTCGCCATGATATAGCTGAAATATTGCTGAAAGTGGCGTTAAACACAATAAAATGATCAAATCAATAATGAGTCTGACAACTTTGGATATCACAATTCAACCCTGATAAGTAGTGCATTCCNCATGTCAGCTAACCTTTCATTCATCTTTTACCGTCCAATCATTTGCAAGATAGCTAAATATATTGACAAATTGGGCAACAGTGCTCAACTTTAATGTATCAAAATTTGGTAGGTTGATTGCTGATTGGTGGCTTGAAAACATAAACAGTCACATGACCCCATACAGGGATGTTGTTAGATGTTAAGTGTATTGCCCAAAAATAATAATAATAAAAAGATAAAATAAACATATTATTTCAATTAGATTTGTCATCACCATACTATTTTCACATCCACTTTCCCAATATAATTCTTTAAAGTTTGGTTTAATTTTTGGCCACTTTTTTTGTCATCTTGTAAAAATACATTACCAGTATTTACTTTAACAAAGGTTATTAAATTCAGATGTAGACACATAATTCATAATTTACTCAAAAACATTTCTAAACAGGTTTTTAATTTATTTAGTGAATATAAAAATACCAGCCCAATATCTATCATTCTTTCGTTTTAACACCCACTCACAAAAATACAGAAAAACATAAATTTCTTTTTTTTTTCTTATTCAAATTCAAAACCAACATCTTGGATCAAATAATATTTCTTTATCACATCACCTTGAAATATACGCAATACAGTGACATAAATTACACCCTAACAATAGGATCTATTCTAGCACAATCAACACCTGTTTATCTACCTTTAATGGCATTTACAGGTAACAATACTCTCAATTGTCATTGTTTACCAGGTCACATGCTGACATCTGCAAGGAGCATCTGATACCTTAATTGTGTAATATACGCCATTGTTCGTTTCAGTCCTTTTAAACAGGCTAACAATTGAAGTTTTAAATTTTGAATTTTTTTTCTATTGAATTATATACCAAGATCAAAAGGTATAAATTGTTTGTTATTTAAAGGGGCATTAGTTACGATTTTGACCAAAAAATTATATGTTTTGGACATTGGTAAATAGCTTTAAAATGATGAAATAAATGTAAATATTTCACATTAAACAGCTTATCGAACCACTTTCCGCCTTTTGAGAACGAAAATTACCATCGATTACTTATTTGCTTGCAAGCAAATAATTTGACCTCGCTTTTTCCTTGTGCAATTGACCTTACTAGTGACAGGTAAACACGAATGATTTGTATTTTGTCGCTTATTAACTGACAACTTGCATGTTTCTTTGTCCGTAATTAACACCGACTAAAAGCAGATTCACAAAAAATAAGAAATAAGTGCATTGTTGTACTGATTTAATGACGATTCGACAAATTCTGTAAACAATGTCGATTATTAATAAGATGGCGTCCATTTCTTGATCGATCTCAAAACACGAGCAGTTGCACGGTTTTTCCCCGATGCTCGTACATTTCATAGCATTTATAAGTTACAGAAACATGTTTTATTAAGGCATCAATCATATCAGATAGTTTTTATAGGTAACAAAAATTTACGATTTGGCAGATAATGCACAGACACTTGTTTCATTCAAAAAATATATGCCCCCTCCTCTTCTTTACTTAAGGAAGAGGAGGGGGCATATATTTTGGAATGAAACAAGTGCCTGTGAGATAATGCCCCTTTAAGCCACACTGAGGTAAGACATATTTTTTGGTTCCGAGGCAATATGTCGACAAAAGAAAGTGAAATATTATTGAATTTCACAGTTAATTTCAGTCTTTGCACATAACAAATGAAATATGCACGATGAAAAATGACACTCAAACACGAAAAGACGTAAAATAACATTGGCAAACACATGTCATACTACACATGTCATACTACACATGTTTATCTTGTCATTTCTGCTTAGTTATGTTTTTTTTTTTATTGTGTGTGAATTTGCTAGATATTTAGTTAAGAACCGCATCGGTGGTGTAATGGTTTGCGAGCTCGCCTCGGGTGTGGTAGATCGTGATTTCGAGTCACGTTCGGGTCAAACAAAGATTATGATATGAAATAGGTTTTTGCTGATTCTCCGCTAAGCATCCAGTATTAAGGAGTAAAACAATGACAGGTTGGCTCAGAATCATGTTATTGTGTCCGTGTGGAGCATCAACATGATAAAACTATAGCGTGTTGTCTAGTACAAAGTGGACATTATCATCTTCTCATCAAATGTAGCTTGTTCTTGCCCTGATATAGCTGAATTTAGTGTTAAACAATAACCACTAACTCACTCTCTACTTATTAAGAAGAGAAGCGTTGGGATACTGTATCAGCATTTTTATTCCGCTTATTTGCGTTTTGGAGTTGTAATGTTTCATATTTGTTGGTTTGTTTACTTGTGGTTGGTGGAATTTTATATCAATTTTGTTATCTTTTCATTTTAGTGTAATCAAAGCGTTACATGTAACCGTGATATCATATTTCGACGATTGATTGATTGATTATTGCAGCAGAATTTCAGATATACTCAGGGTAAAAACAAGTTCAATAATATATATATATATATAATTACTAGTACATGTATATATAGAAATGATTAAAGGAATGGGTCAATCAGGTTCTAGACTTTTGGTATTGTGTAGCGGCTACAGTACGATTTCTCTTTTTTGACCTATCTCACATTTTGCATATGTGGACCATAACTCAAAACGTTATAAATAGTCCAATGTACTCCCAATTTTACCTCGGTATAGGTAAATAAACAAATATATGGTATTTTAAATTTGGCTAAATATAGACTGTCCTATCTTAATGGGTGTGTAGTGAGGAGATCAGTTATTAGACAAAGACCTTGACCAAATATAATTGTAAGTGATACTAATAATATTTCTTTGTTGTTTTTTTGTTTTTTTGTTTTTTTGTTTTTTTATGTTGATAATTTCATTTCAAATTTACACATGATTCAGTGTATTCAATTAACAAATGTGATAAATAGTTTGTAACTTCCGGGTACCTTCAATATAAATAAATTTGCGTTTTTAAAAGAGGTCAGATATGTGATTTTATAGGACAAAATGACAACAAAAATCAACTGCAAGTTTGCGATCATTTTCGAAGACTCATACCAATCAGTTCTGAGTAAATATTACTTTTGTATATTCTTCTGGCAGTGAAATCAACTGTAAAGAATAAGACGTGAAGTTTTACGTGTAACCTTGGTTGATTGAAACGAAGACGTGACTGCAATAAACTGTATTACATTTGAATTGCCACATAAAAAGTCATAATATTATTTTTGTACTTATTTTAATATACTATAAAAATACATCGCTAAAATTAGCTGTGAGTATTTCAAAAAATTCAATTCGTAAATTTATATATAGAATAGAAATCGGAGATATTTCGTCATAAAACTTCACACATGGTTTTGCCTATCATATTTCTTGAAGACAAACAGTTTTTTCAACACCGTATCTGTTCACGTGACTACACATGCTACTCACAATGACCCGTGACCCAGATTAGCACGTATCAGGAATCTTTTCTGTATATGGTATACAAGTGTTGGCTGAGGGCTCCAAAGGACACTCGATTAGAGCAATGTCTTACCTTAGACGAATTCAATAAGGCATTTAGAAAATACAGAAACATTATTTGTAAAGTGTACCCTCAGCGACGTGACGAGCTTGATCAATACGAGTCAGATATCAATGATATTGCCACTAATTACGGCCCAAAGTTTTATCGCTATCACAAAATGTTTTCAGCTAAGGCAGCTAATGCAATAATAGAGCACAACATTGCTATTAACTGGGGGAAAGTAGATGACCGTCTGCTACATCTAGTTATGCATGGTACACAAAGTAGAGAATGCGAGCTCTGTGGCGATTTCGATCACACAACTAAATTCTGCGAAAAACAAAGGAGTCAAGAAATTCCCCTTCAAAAGGCCCCACAAAACATGGCAAATATTCGGTCTGTGGGAGAGAAAAACAAAGATAAATATGGTAGAAATATCATTCAAGTAGAAGGTCATGATTTATGTAACAATTTTAATTACAGAATGTGTAAATGGAAAGACTTTAAATTTAGTCACGCATGTCTTACGTGCAAGGGCAAAGGTCGTGGATTTAAAACATGTAAGAAAACTAATTCTAGCAAGCAAAATCAAAATAAAACATCTAGTGTGCAGAAAGCTGTCGACAGATGACTCACTGCGAACGAAAATGTATCAGCTTCTCAAATTAATGTTGATAATTTAGCTGAAGAATTATTAAAACATCCTGACAGACATTTTGTACAATATTTATTAGATGGAATCAAAAACGGTTTTGATACTATGGTATCAAAAACAAATTTACCAACAGTTGAATGTAAAAATCTTCAATCAGCTTTTCGTAATCCAGACATTGTTGATAATTTAATTAAACAAGAGGTGGAAAAAGGCTATCTCAAAGGGGCGTTTGAGAAGCCCCCTTTTGATATGTATCGCGTAAGCCCGATAGGTATAGTTGACGGTAAATATTCAGGAAAAAAGAGATTAATAGTCGATTTATCGTCTCCTCATGACAGTGAAGAGCATTCAAGCATTAACAATTTAATTGATAAAGAACAATGTTCGCTATCCTATGTTAGGATAGATGATGCGATCAACGCTATTAAAGATTTCGGGCGTTTTTCAATACTAAACAAGGTAGACATATCAGACGCATTTAAGCAATTAGGGATCCGAAAGGATCAGCACCATTTGTACTGTATCAAATGGAGAAAAGTATATTACTATTATGAACGTCTTTGTTTTGGTTCACGCTCATCACCTAAAATGTTTGACAATTTGTCAGTAGCTATATGTTGGATAGTCAAGAATAACTACAATATTCCTGTAATACTACATTTACTTGATGATTTTTTGACAATTCAAAGTGCTGATACGTCAGGAGACAGAACTATGGCTATTCTTACCATGATATTCAGAAAACTTAATATACCTCTATCTACAAAGAAGACTGTGGGCCCAGATACAACTTTAGAGTATTTAGGAGTTATATTAGACACTGCTAATATGGAAGCTAGGCTTCCTCAAAATAAAGTCGACCGAATTATTTCGTTCATTGGTACATTTTTAAGCAGGCTCTCGATAAGAAAGCGAGAACTTTTACAGCTTCTTGGACATTTCAATTTTGCTGCAAGAGTTATTATTCCCGGCAGAAGTTTTGTCACATATTTGATAAACTTATCTACTAAAGTTAATAATCTGAATTATTATGTTTCACTGTCTCCTGAATGTCGAGAAGACCTTAAAATGTGGCATATTTTTCTCAAACAGTGGAATCGCGTATCTTTTTTCTACGATACAATGACTACTAGTTCTGACAACTTAGTCTTGTTCACAGATGCAGCATCGACATTGGGATTTGGGGGATACTTCCGTGGAAGATGGTTTAGTAGCCCTTGGCCATCTGAGTTGAGCTATTTAATGGATTCTGAAATGTCTATGGCGTTCCGAGAATTGTACCCTATTGTCGTTGCGGCAGTGCTCTGGAGTAAATATTGGATAAAAAAGCGAATAGTTTTTCACTGTGACAATGAATCGACTGTTCACATTATAAATAAGGGGCGATCTAAGGTGCAGGATATTATGAAGCTACTGCGTAAACTCACTTGGCTAGCAGCAATAAACAATTTTACATTTGGGGTTCAGTTGTCTCCTATAGTCATTAGTCATCAACTGATTTGACATTTTTTTCGTTTATTTTAACTAAAATTCCCCAAATTCGATGGGTAATTTATTGATGACTTAGTTGCTTGTCGCAGTAAATGACACTTTTGGCACGAGTCTTAGTTAGCATACAGACAAGACACCTGTCAAAGGTTTCATGACCCTAGCTAATAACTGATCATTGTCCTACGTCAGTCTGCCGTCAGTCCATGCATGGACTTTCACCACTGACGTTTATGGTCTACATGCTTGTAGTCATAAATAGGGCCAGTGTTCCTCAGTCAGTTCAAGCATGAACTCATTAGTTAGGGGGAGATGCAACAACATGCAGTTCAAGCATGAACTCGGTTGTTTGATTGATATAATTCCCAAGCTTGGAAATTAATCAATCGTTATGCGATCAAAAACTGACAACAGCCGAGACAGCTATACGCCAAATGATGTGTATTATATTATTATGTTTTGATATGTATTATGTATGTAATTTCTATTTTATATATCTCAATAAACATATATCTCTGTTTTGTTGTGTATAAAATTCAAGTTTTCTATTTAAAATAAATCTCATTTACAAAACCACTGATATTTGTTCAATTTTTAACGCTGATTTAAGCTTTAGTCGCAACAAATTTTTATTTTTCTCTTTAAACTGTCGAAACATAACATTTATTTAACTGTAAAATTCACAAATAAGATTCACACCCCCTTTTCCCCTTTTTTCTTGTTTAAATCAATGATCAACAATATTCCAGATTCTATATTTATAAACTATTGACCTGAGTAACCTTGCTAAAGCATGCGGAGTCAGTGTGTTTTAAATCGGTCATCCAATCAGGACGCTCATTATTGTCCAAGATAAAAATACATCGCTAAAATTACCTGTGGGTATATAATTCTCCATTTCAACTCGTAAATTTACATAGAAATCGGAAATATTTCGTCATAAAACTTCACACATGGTTTTGTCTATCATATTTCTTGAAGACAAACATAAAATTGTATTGCATTTATCAATATTTTATGAGTATCGACAGTTTTTTCAACACCGTATCTGTTCACGTGACTACACATGCTACTCACAGTGACCCGTGACCCAGATTAGCGCGTTTGAGAAGTCTTTTCTAAACATGGTATATAATCATAAGGTGGTACCTCTATTATCATATACGTCCGAATATATAATTCTCTCGTCTCAACTTAATTGTTGTAAGCCTACTTGAATTTAGATTAAATGTCTACATGATACAAATTTCTTCGCCCCACGATATGGCTGAAATACTGCTAAGGTAAACCAATCAATCAATCAATCATAATACATGTATTATTGCAATTTTGAATTCATAATTTTGTGCATAAGCGTGATTAATTGATTGTTGTTTAACGTCATTTTAAGTAGGTAGTATGATCCAGTCCAGACGAGAAACAATTTGACAGACAATAAATCATGTAGGTTAAAGAATAACATTGTAACAGGATTATGGGTGATCGTTTTGATTGTCAAAAGTAAAATAGAGGAGAATGGAAGACTTCCCAAGGAACATCAACAACCACTCCAAACACCGGGCTACCAACGACTTCTCCACAATGGGTCATCAACGACCAGTCCCAACAACGCGCCATCAACGACCTCCCATAAAACCGGACATCCACGACCGCCTAACAACGTGCCACCAACGACCTCACAATCACGAGCCATCAACGACCTCCCAACAACGGGATGTCCATGGCCGCATAATAACGGGACATCAACGACTTCCCAACAACGAGCCATCAACGACCTCCCAACCACGAGCCATCAACGTCCTCCTAACAACGGGATATCCATGACCGCATAATAACGGGACATCAACGAGCTAGCAATGCCCTCTCAACAACGAGACATCCGCGACCGTCTAACAACGTGCCACCAACGACCTCCCAATCACGAACCATCAACGACCTCCCAACAACGGGATGTCCATGGCCGCATAATAACGGGACATCAACGACTTCCCAACAACGAGCCATCAACGACCTCCCAACCACGAGCCATCAACGTCCTCATAACAACGGGATATCCATGACCGCATAATAACGGGACATCAACGACCTTCCAACAACGAGCTATCAATGCCCTCTCAACAACGAGACATCCGCGACCGTCTAACAACGGGCCACTAACGACCTCCCAACCACGAGCCATCAACGACCTCCCAACAACGGGACATCCACGACCTCCCAACAACGGGACATCCACGACCTCCCAACAACGGGACATCAACGACCTCCCAACAATGGGACATCAACGACCTCCCAACAATGGGACATCCGCGACCGCCTAACAACGGAACATCAACGACCACTCTTAATAAATTATCACTGATTATTGGGGCCTCTTGGTAGCTGCTGTAGGTTGTCTAAGTACGTGATATGGATGGTGAAATTATCTTGGCGACTTTTAATTCTGTACGGACATAGTGAATTTGATACTGGTCCCACAAAGCCAAGCGGAAGCCGCTTATAGGGGCGGTGGGGGGGAGGAAGGGGGGGTAGCCCACGAAGTAGAGACAGTAATATCTTTTTGTAGTTTTCGGGAGGTTGATGAGTGATACTTTGGCATATTACGTTTAGAAACCAAACTGTTTGATGTCTAAACTAATGAAAAAATGAATGGTTTTAGGTTATGGGTGAGCCTTTCACACACTTTGTCTGTCATACTTTGAAATAAATTTGGGTCCCGGCATAAAGCCCCTTTTTATTGCAGTGTCCGAACCAAGCCACGACAGTGAGAAGTCATGTATTTGTGTGTTAGGGTATCTATTTTGTCTCTTTCTACGATTGTGACATTTGACTTTGGGACTGTTCGAACAGTATGCCTGTATGATATTTTAGGTTTTTCATTTTATTCTGAAATATTATCTAATATTTTATTTATTTATTTATTTATTTATTTATTTATTTATTTATTTATTTATTTATTCATTTATTTATCAGTGAGTTATTTATCTCCCAAATGGATCCCCCAGAAAGAGGAAGAATGAACCCAGAAGATGAAAGGACACTTCAATCAAACATTCTTTATCTGAAAAAGAATCTTGATCCGAGTGGTGTATTAGATTATTTGTTACAAGAGAATATCATAAACTTTGACCAAAAGGAAGCTGTCCAAAGCGAAAAAACAACGTCGGACAAAACTGACAAACTGATACAAATTTTGCGATTTGCAGGACCAAATTCATTTAAAGCGTTCTTGGAGTGTTTACGGAAATGTGGATATAAGTTTGTAGCTGATTACATGTCTAAAGGTATACACAAATGTACTATGTAAATATATAAAAAACTCGACATGTTGCAGCATTATCTGATAATGTTTTTCAGTGATTTGTGGGTGGTTTTCACCAGGTACCCACGTTTTTTCCACCAATAAAACTGACCGCTACGATATAACTGACATATTACTGAAAATGGTGTTAAACACTCTAACTCTAACCCTTGAATCAAAAGTAATTTATTCTGTCTTTTGCAAAAACAGCAGATCATATAAGTGGTGTCTTAATGATCAAATGATATGTTTATGGGGTAAAAATTATTTTATAATAATGAATTTGATGAGTAAAAAAACGGTTTTAATCTAACTCAGCATTTTTATACCGGTATTTTTTATGTGCCAAATCACTTTTTCCCGTTGAGATAAAAAAAAAAAACAAAAAAAAAAAAACAACAAAAAAGCCCATAATTTGTGGGTGATTATATACAAGGTTACTAGCATAATAAACATATATAGAATTAATAGTATACATATGCCAAAGTTCTGTGTCATTATAATTGTAGAGTCCTTTATAAGACACGTAATTCTATTCGCCCGATTATATGTGAGGGTTGGCATGCTACTTGCACATTGAAAACACTTGCATGACATCATCATTTGACTAATAGTGGAGGTCTAGGCCAATAAAACTAGTTTAACTCCGCCACTTTTTATCTAAGTGCCTGTACCAAGCCAGGAAAGTGAGCTGTCATGTATTTGTGTGTGTTAAGGATATCGATTTTGTCGCTTTTTCTGTGATATTCTTATTGGATTTTGGAACTGTTCCGACAGTGTGGTAATATTTGTCCAGCAGCATGTATTTGGGTTTTTTTGTGCGTGCAAAAAGAGGTAATAAAATTAAATCCGTGTTAAAGCCATGTTTCGTTTTCATCTTCACATGCTGATTGATACATGTAGTACTTGTAAGACAGCTTTTGACGAAATAGATTAGTCCACGTCATGCCATGCACTGAGTTTATTTATCATTCATATTGTTTATTAATTTTGTATTTCAATTCTAGATAGTCAAATACAATTTATGGTTATCATTGTGGTGTTTAACGCCATTTTAGACACGATTTCAGTTATATTGTGGCGGTCTGTTTTATCATGTAGAGGAAACCGGAATACCCGGAGAAAACCACCGACCTGCCACAAGTCACTGATAAACTTCATCACATAACATGTATCGGGTACACTTCGGCATGTTCGGGGTTCGAACTTACAACTTAAGTGGTGATAGCCACTTATTGCACAAGTAGTTGTAAATCCAACTACCATACGATCACGACCACGGCGGCCCTTAAATGCAATATAGAAATAGGTATTAATATCATTACCAATTCCGACAGAGTGAAATTTCGGGTGGAGGGTTTTACAACATACCCATTCCATTGGTTTAGAATAAGCATAATTATGATTAAAATCGCGCCAGATTATTCAGCTTCTTTTTTTCATTTTTGGAAATAGCTAAAGAATGTAGGGTATTTTTTATAGAACGATATGTCGTCTCTACGAAGAGCCCTATTTTTTAACGTAGGTATCATAGTGTGAACAAAATCATACGCAATAGTTTTAATCAAATATATTAGAAAAATATGAAATTATTTACTTTAAATAGGGCCCGACTTACGAAGCGGAATGGAGCATGAATTTGTGCCGAACAAAACGGGAAAAAACCCAAAGGATTATAAAACTAAACATCTTACTGACAACAATGACATAACAGTTCAAGATGAAGTATATAATCCATATCAAAATTGTGCTGATGGAATGGTCATATCAAAAAGAAAAAGTACCGAGTCGACAGTAATGGCATCCTCTTCGGTAATCGAGCAGAAGGGTGATAAGGCGGGATTTGGTGAAACATATGACGAAATGGCTACTCACATGTATGATACATGTAGTATAGGGGGATCAGATTGTGAAGATTATGATGTTATCCCAGAGTTACCCGATACAACAGGTTTAAATCTGAACAACCCCTTCAATGACGATTCACTCCAAGATAACCCGTCAAACATCTATAAAACGTTTACAGAACTAATGTCATTTCCAGGATGGTGTCCAAGAATCAATGATACGAACGTAAGTTACATTCGGTACTGATTGATTGATTGATTGATTGATTGATTGATTGATTGATTGATTGATTGATTGATTGATTGATTGATTGATTGATTGATTATTGCTTCATGTCCAGGAACCAGTATTTCGGCTATATTCAGAAAGAGAACAAGTTCAATAATATATCTTAAAAATATAGAAATGAGGGAAGGGATGGGTCATTAGGATCTACAACTTTTGTCTGTCACTGTAAAAGTATGGAGAGGTGGGTAAGGACGGAAAAATTAGTCCTCTGTAACTACAATGCCCGTCCTCTTTTTCGAAATTGACAAAAACACAGTATAGGAACCTGTACGCCTGAAATCTCTTATTGACGTGCTCTTCTGTAAACTGCATTACGGTTTCGGTGGAATTCGACATCTTACACTTTCACGGCAGGTAAGTTTTTCTATGTTTTCATTAAATTCTAATAACCTGATTGTCCAAACATTTGACAGAATGCGTATGATTGATTGATGCAAGGACCGCATCTTTGTTTTTTTTTAATGTATTAGCCCTATAGCGTCATATTTATCATTTTAGCAGGTTCTTTTGAACAAGGATAAAATAAGATTGTCTCGTTTAACCCTTTATCCTTGAATAATATTCCCGATACTTGTGTTGGTAATGTCAATAGATATGAACACAGTTTATGCAAAATTACAGATATGAATACCTCAGCATTAATAAATAGATATTTTATAATACAAATTTAGCACGTTAATCAGGTTACAGGCCGTTTTCAAACGCGACGTCAAACAGACTTACACAGCTACAGCAAACAGCCGACAGCACACTCATTTTTTCAATCCAATTTTTAGTAGGACAAATTATGTTTTCTTTATCGCTTCTTTGTAAAAAGAATGCTTCTCACATCTAAAACTATCTCGTGCAAATACAGTCTAAATTGGAAGCCATTTAGGCATAAAGAAATGGAATTTTTAACAAACGTTTGATACTCCAATCTGAATTTGTTGCGTTATTTTATCTAAAATAAAATTGAGCGTCCGTTTAATAGATTAATGAATCATGTACATTCTGTAATTTTGTTACACAGATACATCGTATCTGTCGATAATAAATTCCGAAAAACTTGCCTGCTTTGAAAACGTGGGCAGTCGATTTCTACCGAAACCGTAATGCAGTTTACAGAAGAGCACGTCAATAAGAGATCTCAGGCGTACATGTTCACATACTGTGAAAAGAGGTATTTAGCATGCAAGGAGCGTGGCACTCTCCAAACATGTTCTCTACTATGGTCCACGGTCTGGCTTTCTGTATTATAATCTGACAACTCCCCATTGAGAGGGATCTGCTTAACCGCCACCCGGGGATGCGCTGAGCTGTTCTGTAGGTTTGAAACTTCACTTGTGCTTGCCATGATACATGTGATAAAGTTTGTCAGTGACTTGCGACAGGTCGGTGGTTTCCCCCTGGTACTCCGGTTTCCTCCACCTATAAAACTGACCGCAACGATATAACTGGAATATTGTTGAAGTATCGTAAAACAATATAACCAACCGCCATGATATACCTGAAAATTGCTCACTCGCTCACATGCTGTCTGCCATTTCTTGCTATTTAACAAAAAATTATTACTTTGTGATTAAAGATAGAATATATTGGGGAAGTAGTCAGCAATTCACTTGCAACACTATCTGCCACTTTCTTTCGAGCAAAACGAATACAGAATAAAATATAAAATGATTGGCTAATGAACCAGTATTAAGCAGCCACTTATAACAAAGCATTAGACACGCACTCAGATACATTGTATTTCCGTAATTAAACGTTGTTGTTTTTTTGTTGTAAACTTAAAAGCCGAAAAATAGCAAGATGTCTGTAGGCACAAGATTCAAAACAATCGAATCAATTACAGCGATTTTGTTCTAAGGATAAGAGATGCATGTAATCGTAATATTGTAGACACACATCGATAGTTGTTATGTTGTCGGTTGTGTGTGTGTGTGGGTGTGGGAGAGAAAAAAAAGGGGGGTGTTTACAACTACCAAAAATCTAAAATAGAAACAAATATTTTCAGTCACATGCCCTTATTATACTTATTTTATTGCCTCAAATTTATCGTTACAGTATATATTTGAAATAAATGTTTGGGGGCCGTCATCGTATGGTAATTGGATTTACAAATACCTATGCAATCAGTGCCTATCGCCACTGATGTTGTGAGTTCCAATCTCGATCAGGGCGAAATATACAACATTATGTGATAAAGTTTGTCATTGACTTGCGACAGGTCGGTGGTTTTCTCCGGGTCCTCCGTTTTCCTCCACCAATAAAGCTGACCGCCACGATATAATTGAAATATTGTTGAAAGTGGCGTTAAACACCATCAAACAAACAAATAAGAAATAAATGCTAAAAATATTGTATTGGCGGATCCATGATTTGTAAAACCAGGAAGCAGTGGAAGCCATGTTTTTTTAAGTGACAGCTCAGATCAGGTCGGAAATTGTAATTATACATTGTGTCAGTTTATACTTTTCAGCACGACAAGGTTGCACATTCTCTAAAAGATGGCGATTACTTCATTTGGTTTAGTCAGCAAAAAAATGCTTTTATTATAACTTTAAGGTACGTGTATATAATCTAACTGATCTTCAACTAAAAAAATAATGCAAATTTAAGTTATGTTGAATGAAATAATGCATTTTTGTGTCCTTTGGAAAACGTTTCAATGGCGTCATGATAGTAGTTTCTCTAGCTTAAAAAGTAATGCCCTCTATATATAGTAAGAATATAACACAGTCGGTAAAGTTTCAAGATCCAATAGAAAAATCATAGAAAGAAGCAAAATCGATACCACTAACTCACAAATACATGACCTCTGACCCCTAACTCACAAATACATGACTGATCACTTTCCTGGCTTGGTAAGGGCACTTCAATAAAAAGTGACGGGGTTAAACTAGTTTTATGAACCCACACCCCTTCTTTGTGAAATGATCCGGCCATTTAATTTATCATAACGGTCGATGCATATTTAACGGTTAATGAGTAATTAAATCAATATGGTTTGGTCTATGGTGTTTAACGCCACGTTCAACAATATTTCAGTTATATTGTGGCGGTCAATTTTATTGGTGGAGGAAACTGGAGTACTCGGTGAAAACCACCGACCTGCCGCAATGCACTGACAAACTTTATCACATAATGTTGTTTCAAGTACACCTCGCCTGAGCGGGAATCGAACTCACAACGTTAGTGGTGATAGGTACTGATGGCATAAGTAGTTATAAATCAAACTACTATACGATCACGACCACTACAGCCCCTAGATCACTGATTATATATCATACCTTTTTGATAAACAAATGTAATTTAGTTATATATATATATTTGATTTGATTTTGATTGTGTTTAACGCCACTTTCAGCAATTTTTCAGCTATATCATGCCGACCAGTTTTACTGGTGGGAGTTATATATACTGTAATTCTTCAAATTAGTTATAATTCTAAACATGAATTAATTTTACAGAACTTGCCAGCACGAAAATGGATGTATTTATGTCAAAGTCAAAACAAGGACAGTCGACTCAAATATTGCTTACAGAATAAACAGGGAGTTTGAAACCAACTCGCTTACGACGTTATTTAAACATTATATGAAAAACGGATTACCTCTCAAATATGCTAAGAAATAAACGCCCACGTATACTTAATATAGTCTTTTATGTTGGAAAATAAGAACAGGCTTTCTTGGGTTAGGGCTATGGTGTTTAACGCCACTTTCAACAATATTTCGGCAGGTATATCGTGGCGATCAATTTTATTGGTTGATGAAACCAGAGTACCAGGAGAAAAACACCGATCTGCCGCAAGTCACTGGGACATGCATTCCTTACTGCTTAAATCAGCATATATTATTAGCTATTTATCTATGTGCACAGTTGAACCTGGTTGAATGGAAGTCAAATGGATCAACAACTAGTTTTAAACTTTGAATTAGACCAAGTGTTTAATTAAGTTATCCTGGGTGTATTATACTAACAACTATCACAAAAATAATCAATGCAGGATTCTCGGGATATAGAAACTCCTTTGTTTCTCGACTAGAGTACAATGCCCCTATTCCGAAAAGGCGTATCCGATAGTTGTGCAGAAATCAAATACAAAACTCTCCTGTCGGGTGGGGAAAAAACTGAGTGTCTCGTGCTTAGAGAAGGTGAATCCTCTCTTTACACGTAAAAGACAATTTGCAGCATTTCCTAATGAGAAACAGCTTGATAGTCATTGCTTGTTGTAGGCCATGAGAAACAGCTTGATAGTCATGGCTTGTTGTAGGCCATGAGAAACAGCTTGATAGTCATGGCTTGTTGTAGGCCATGAGAAACAGCTTGATAGTCATGGCTTGTTGTAGGCCATGAGAAACAGCCTGATAGTCATGGCTTGTTGTAGGCCATGAGAAACAGCTTGATAGTCATGGCTTGTTGTAGGCCTCAATTTTCTGATTCTATGCAGTATACATATTTTCCTGTGACAATCTAGTTAAACTACTTCCCATGTATTAGCCGTAAGCCCATCCCTGCGACACCTTTTCAGCTACATGTAAATTTGTTCTCGCTATGAAATATATGGTTATGGTGTTTAATGCCACTTTCAACAATATTTAAGTTATATCGTGGCGGAGAAAATAACCGACCTGCAAGTCACCATCGACAAACTTCATCACATAACGTTGCATCGAGTACACCTCGGCGTGAGCGCAATTCGAACATACAGTCTGATCAACTTTGGGTTACAAACCATGATCTAGAAGAGGAGCTAGCATTTCAATATATGGTTTTATTCTGGGATACAACTCCGTTTTGTTCAACATAAATAATATCCCAATTGTTAGAGGTTTGGTTTTATAGTGTTTAGCGCCACTTCCAACAATATTTCAGTTATATCGTGTATTGGTAGAGGAAACCAGAGTACCCAGTGAAAACCACCGACCTGTCGTAAGTCACCGACAAGCGTTATCCAATAATGTGGTATTGAGTACACTTCGCCATGAACAGGGTTCGAACTCACAACTTTAGTTGTGATAGGCACCGATTGCACAGGTTGTAAATCATAACTACCATACGATCACGACCACAACGCCTCCCCCACCCCCAATCATTTGTTAGACTATTGGTCAATATTTGTATAATTCCATTATAATTTATAGTAATTTTCGACTTTAGATTACCTGTTTTTGGTACACTTTAATGCCAGGGAATCAATCCAGCTAGTTTTTATAATTCTCTATTTTACCTTCTTTGTTGTGTTGGAGTGTAATGTGACCAAAGATGAGTAGTATATATTTATTGGGCATCAATTAGCTTGTACAAGTCCCCTGGCTAAAAATTATCTGTATCTCATTTATTATCATTTTCCTGTACCTACATTTCATGTTCAATCAGATGCATAATGTCTGATATTTTTCAACTTTCTGACAACAACTAATCAGTCTCTCAAGAGCCTGTAATCAATCACATGGTTGCAAATTCATCTAGGGGCATATACAAATCATATTCTAAGCATATAACCCATGTGTGTTATTAAGAACAATTGTTATTGCAATTGTTCATCCACTTGGTCGATCATTTCACCATATCACAACACTGCAACTCATCCAAATAAATTATACTGTCACATGATCAATTTTTTTTCTTCAAAATATGGCATTTATCTTTTATATGCTCATTCTTATGCATTGAGAATCAAAGGTTATACTCCATCATAAGCTAAATGACCCCAGTTTTAAATTCTCCCCGACAATTTGAACTAGAGGCTCAGTGTGCTGAGTCTGTGTCGCTCACCTTTCATTCTGCTTTGAAGAAACTTAATACAGAGCCTTCCATGGGTGTTTCTCATAAAATTTCGATTCATTGGACTAAGCAGTTTCAAATAAGATTTAAAAAAATCACCCAACCAGAAACAAGAATTGCCTATGGCAGCCATGTTTTAACGAATCGTGACGAAATGAACAATTTTGATAGAGGACCTTCCAAGGATGCTTCCTACCAAATTTCAGTTCATTTGAGAAAGCGGTTTCAGAGGAGAAGATTTTTTTATAGAAATCAACCAATCAGAATTCGAACAAAAATGGCCTATGGCGGCCATGTTTGTCAACAGATTGGAACTAAATGAGCAATCTTGATAGAGGACCTTCCAAGGATGCTTCCTACCAAATTTCAGTTCAAAGCGGTTTCAAGAAAGATTTTTTAGAAATTAACCAATCAGAAACAAGAATTGCCTGTGGCGGCTATATTTGTTAACGGATCGAAATTAAATCAGCAGTCTTTATAGAGGACCTTCCAAGGATGCATCCTACCAAATTTCGATTTATTTGGCCTAGCGGTTTCAGAGGAGAAGATGCTTAAAAATCGACCATTCAGAAAAAAGAATTGCCTGTAGCGGCCATGTTTGTCAACGGATCAGGACGAAATGAGCAATCCTTACAGAGGACCTTTCATAGATGCTGCCTATCAAGTTCTGGTTCATTTGGCTAAGAGGTTTCAGAGGAGAAGATTTTTTACAAATCAACCAATCAGAAACAAGAATTGCCTGAGGCGGCCATGTTTGTTAACGGATTGGAACGAAATGAGCAATCTTTATTATAAATTATAAGAGGACCTTCCATAGATGCTTCCTACCAAGTTATGGTTCAATTGGTCAAGCAGTTTCAGAGGATTTTTTAGATTGATTGATTGATTATTGGTGTTTAGTGCCACTTTCAGCTATATCTTGGCAACCAGTTTTAGTGGTGGAAGAGAGCCGGAGTACCCGGAGAGAACCACAGACCATGGGCAAGCAACTGGTAAACTTTATCATTTGCGACTGCGAGTCGAGTGCACCCTTTTTTGTAATTTACAAAGCTGGGTGCGAACCCACGCTGTATTGGAACACAATTTGGTGATAGGCTTGTATGAGTTGTTAGATCCAACGATCTAACTCATTGAGCCACCTGATTAGACACAAAAATTGCCTGTGGTAGCCATGCTTGTTAACGGATCTGAACGAAATGAGCAATCTTTATAGAGACCCTTCCATAACAAAGTTATGGTTCATTTGGCCAAAAGGTTTCAGAGATTTTTTTTTAGAAATTAATCAATCAGAAACAAGAATTGCCTGTGGCGGCCATGTTTGTTAATGGATTGGAACAAAATGAGCATTATTTATAGATAACCTTCCATAGATGCGTCATACCTAGTTTAGGTTCATTTGGCCAAGTGGTTTCAGAGGAGAAGATTTTAAAAAATCGGCCAATCAGAAACAAGAATTGCCTGTGGCAACCATGTTTGTTAACGGATCCGCACGAAATGAGCAATCTTTAGAGAGGACCTTCCATAGATGCTTCCTACCAAATTTCACTTCATTTGGCTGAGGGGTTTCAGGGGAGAAGATTAAAATGTGAAAAGTTAACGGATGCCATGTGATGGCAAAAGCTCACATTGCCTTTGGCAAGGTGAGCTAATGAATGAATGATGTCCTTGACTTTCTCTACGGAGATTTAACATTACATTACATGGTCACCATCTTTGTATCTAATGGGATGTCGAGTTACTTACTTGGCTTCCTTACATTTTCAATAACAATTTTCTGTTTTTGAGAAGACATAACCGAGTTAAATATGACAACAATGTTGCCACATGTCTGCCAATATTTCATAACTTCTTTTACCCAACCACTGACATTAAGAATAATTCTCAGGATATAAAACCAATACACCCAAGTTTCACTTCCCGTATAAACAATCTCCAAAACTCCATGCTAAGGTGGTACCATACATTTCAGGTAAAATTTGATCTGCTCGTTTAATTTTCTTATTTTTTTGGCAGTGTGTTTGAATAGTTCCACTGTAATAAATATCAAAATATTAACAAATTCCAACCAACAGACTCAGAGCTATATATTCACTAGCCACATTGCAGCTTTTCTCTCTGTGGTTTTGATCACCGAGATGCTAGAAATCTGCATACAAACATCATCTGATCAACGTTCAACTTATTTTAAAGAGTTATCTCCCTGTAGTGTATGTTACCCCCTTAAATCATCTATGACACACAAATAACACCACTATATTCAAAACGATTCAAATGTTGGATATGTCATGGTAGAAGTTAAATTTCATAAAGGATAATCTCCCGAGTGCACAAACACAGGAAGTAGTTTTCATTTCTGACTCTTTCAACAGATTTTAAACTCTGTCATACAGTGTACCGGTATTGAAGTGTCTGGAAGGATAAGTTGTAGCCAGACTTAAATTTCCGACTCCACCATTCATTATAAGATCTATTTTTAATTATCTATTTTTATTCAATAAAAGAAAACAGACAACTGAAATACAATAATCTATTCACAAATTGTATTCATACATGTATCCTTCCAACAGACATACAAGCAAGCATACAAAGATTTGTTTTGTCATTTATGTCCACTTATAATAAATTAAATAAAACTTTTTAATATGAGGATCTTTTTTTGATGGGCATACTGTCGATAGAAGTCATATAATATTTTCCACAGAGAGAAAGAGAGAGAAAACATTTTTATAACAATAGAAATCTGTTCAATAAATAAAGGTTTATTTTACAAATTCAAACATCATCTTAAATTAAGCAGCAAGATCCATATTATACTTGGATTGTCTTTTCCTGACTATTAAAACATGAGAAAATTATCTGAAAATGGCCAGTGGCATATATTCAAGATGCATTGAAACAAAAACCAAGACAAGCTTTTTTGTAGGCTGTCTGAACTTTTAGACAAATGTGGACAAACTAGAGTTGTCTTGCCTGTCCCTGTTTTCTGTAGTCTGTATGAACTTTTAGACAAATGTGGACAAACAAGAGTTGTCTTGTCTGTCCCTGTTTTCTGTAGTCTGTATGAACTTTTAGACAAATGTGGACAAACAAGAGTTGTCTTGTCTGTCCCTGTTTTCTGTAGTCTGTATGAACTTTTAGACAAATGTGGACAAACAAGAGTTATCTTTCCTGTCCCTGTTTTCTGTAGGCTGTATGAACTTTTAGACAAATGTGGACAAACAAGAATTGTCTTGTCTGTCCCTGTTTTCTGTTGGATGTAAGAACTTATAGACAAATGTGGACAAACAAGAGTTGTCTTTCCTGTCCATCTAGAACATTATGGTCAAAATTAGGTTATGCATGAGACAACTGCTTTCGTAAACAAAAGTAGACAAAATATAACTAGTATACAATTGGGTGGTAACCAATTAAGCACAGTTAATTGCACTGTAAAATGTGGTCAGTCATATAACATGTTTATTACAGGATAAATGTGGATACCTATTATGGAATAAAGACAATTTGTGTAGTTAAAACTTCTAATCTGATTTAAACTTTGACACAGAATATCTACAATGTTTGTGTATCTACCCCGGGTTCACAGAATTCCTCCAATGTGTATCTACCCCAGGTTCACAGAATTCCTACAATGTGCATCTACCCCAGGTTCAGAGAATACCTACAAAGTTTGTGTATCTACCCCAAGTTCAGAGAATACCTACTATGTTCGTGTATCTAGTCAACAAAATACAAGTTCTATGACAGTAAAAATTAGGATTTCGTAAATAATTCATAATGTATATAAATATGAAAATTATATAAACAATAAAAATACTATAAACTTTGTTACATAGAGACTTTAGCACTAAATTATATGTGTTTTTTTTCATCTTCTAAGTAATAAATTCTAATTGAGCAGTGCCTTATGGTATCACTTGCCAGTTTAGTTATATTTGAGCCACGTTTTTTTTAATAACTTTTTCAATCGGTACATGTTATATTTGTATTTAGGAATGTGATTTTTAGCACTAATTATTTTATAAATATAAAACAAAAACTAGCAACAATTTAACCAAAAAAAAGACATTAAAGTGTGTCCATGAATTTTTTTTTTTTTTATATTTCGTCAAAACTTACCCAAATTTATGCAACTTACCTAGTCTGTAAAATTTGAAAAAGCCAAGAAAGAAACGCATTGATTGTTTAAGTAATGGCCAAATTTGTCTTATATAAAAGTTCAAATAATCAAATCAACATAAATATTATCTGATACTTAAATTCCCTAAAAAGCCACTTGATACAAGTTTTTAAATATCGGTATAAAATGCATATTCTGAGACATGAAACTTTCGAAATAATTGCCTTGTTTAGACATGTAGCTTCAACAAACTAGATCTGTTATATATATATATATACCTTTTACACTTAAAATAATAAATGTACACATCTATACATCATCTTACAAAGGGAAGTTGCATCCTAAATTAATTTTGGTTTAATTAAATAATAATGTGGCAATATTATACTATGTCATACATTTGTATGAAGATTATTTTGAATCATGAGTTTATTGCAAAATCAAAAAAAGAAAAAACAAACAATTTACATGCCTTGCTGAGTTAGACAATTAATTGCTGGCATTGATAATGTTTGCTTTGAATGCACACAACAAGTTCTTTTTTTGAATTGTATGTTTTTCATATGAACAATCATTCATTCATGTCAAAGCTCTAGTACCAAAATGTTCAATTTTTTTTTTTTACATCACACGACCAAAGTTTCCAAGATATATCTGTTTAAATATTTGTAGGCCATATTTGAGATCAATTATTTCAAAATGAATAACAATTTTCATACTTTTCGAACACAGTAATGAATAATTCCTAATTTTTTTCAATAAGCCTTTTTTTTTTTAAAGTGTAATATATTGATGGTTTGATTTAAGTACATCTCCCTCAAATCTTTCCAGAAATCAGTCACAATCAGCCAGTTGCACACACATTTACCACAAGTATGTCTAATTACATATATATATATACATATATACTTATTAGCTATCTCAAAAATAGATAACTAACGTATGGCTAAAGACGTTCTTCATTTCTTTGCAAGCTGTTTAAGCCGAATTTATTTCAAATATCCCAATTTTGAAAAGAAAAAATACATTATTTTATAAAAATTAAAGCATGCTAAAATTAAAATGTGTGAAAACTTTTAAGTTAGATGTACAATAAATGCAGTAAGTATATAGATAATAGAAACACATTAATTATGTCATATACCTTTTAACTTGATATAGACCAAATTACTCTGATTTTTCTTCTTTCTTTTTCTTTTTTATCATTAAATACATTGAGAAAAATCAAATTATTTGACTACTTTTCTCCTTTTCAAAACATTCTTATTTTTTATCAGAAGGTACAAAAAAATGTTCACCAACTTCAAAAAGTTTCAGTTCATGCATATAAATTTCTTCATTTTTTTTTATGGTTTTGTGAACATTTTCTTATTAGTATAGTAGTTCGTGTTAAAACTGACTTGTTTAAACAATAAAGTACACAAAGAAATCAAGATTTAACTGAAGAAAGTCACATTAGAAGCAAGTCAATCAAAATACATTTTGTGTGTGTGTAAATTTGTGAATGATGTTTCTTTGTCTAAAATGAATCAGTATTTTGAATTTCGTTATTTTCGAGAAAAAAAAAGTCCATCACTTTTATCTCGATTCTATCACAGAAGATTAGTCATCATTTAACCATGGATGTTGAAGACTTTCCTCTGCCGTGGCTCGTTTATCAGGATCAAATTCCAACATTGGCGTTAAAAAGTCTGCAAATGCTTGTGCTTCTTCCATTGTCCATTCATACTTCTCTGTTAAAACATCTGTCAGCCCCCACGGTTTTAATTTTAAAATGTGCTTCAATTCACCTAGAAACAGAATTAATTGTTTTATTTTATTTTGGTATTTGGCAAGAACGATTTACACTTATTGGATTATCTAATTAAATACTAAATAAGGATAATCAATGTCTTTTTGAATACTGCCAAACCTATATATAAAGGGCACTTAAGGGAATCTGAAAATGTCTCCTTTAATGAGCGGTTGCCATTTATATACAGGTTCAAAATATATGTAGTTTTCATTAAATAGAGAAAATAAAATATTTTTGTGTCTGTCTCAAGCCAGAATCTGGATTTCAATTCCAATGCCATATGCCATGGTCTCTATCATTCTAATTGTTTGAAGAGAGAGAGATCAGTTTGCTTTGTTGATAATTGATGACCATCACTGTTTAAAATTCATCAAAACATCTTGTCAAATGTTCTTGTAATTGATTCATAGATGCTACATGAATCCACAACATATTACAGAAACCTAAATAAAATTCCCTACAAAAATATGATATCCAATGTACATTAAAAGATGTGTTTTTTTTTTTTACATGTAATGTATAAAATGATGACTGGAAAACTGTATTATACTAAAGTGGAAAAAAAAAAAATGTGTAATGCACTATATTTAAGTAGGCTGTGTTAACTAGATACAATGTATATAGAATAAAAGTACCTCTCCTATTAAAAAATTCCCTGGAATATTTGCCAGCTAGTGCTATATGACGAGGTATTGGCCCCAGAAGCTCAATGATGTGGGCTATGTGATCTTCATCCCTGGAATAGTCCTCTCCTGAATGTGGTTCAAATAAGTAGTCCCCAACTACTAACTCAAATGCCTACAAAAGAAAAACAAGTTATGTACAACACTACGTAATTATAAAAGAAGGAAAATATGGACATTGTCATTCAAAGTACTCAGCTGTCTAGTCACCTATCTGGTAGTTTAACAAGCATTGTGAGTGAATGACTGCTGTGTAACGCCAATCGAGCATTTTTTTTTTTAAACTACTGTAAATTCTGAAATTAATGTGATATTTTTATTATTGCGACTGGTCGGCGATCGCAATAATCAAACCTCACATTTTTAATGGGATTTTTCTTGTCCAGTTTCTGTTTGATTTATCTCCTTTTTCTTACACAGGTAAGATCGACAGGGGCATGTTCTAGATTACTGACACCTAGGAAGCGGTGAAGCGTGTCCATGTTTATTGATTGTTTTCATTACAATTTCCTGTGTAAATATGTCTATAAAGACAAAATAATGAGTGTGTATTTAAACGTCTGTGTTTCAATGTTTTGTAAAATAATGACTTGTCAGTTTCATTCGATGTTTTTTCGTCGTAAGGGTAGATCAAAAATATTTTAGTTTCTCATCGATCTTGTTCCAATAAAAGATTAATACAAGCCATAATTCTTTTAAACTGCCGTTTTTGTTTACCAATTCATTTTGTACACTTCAATTGATCTTTCTTTGACATTTCATTAACCTTTATATCACCTAAGCCTTAGGATGTTCAATTACTGTCGACTCGGCACGTGACTAAAGTTCACCTGTTACAAAAGTTTCTAGATCCCCAAAAGCACGCTTTGATCGATAATATATTACCAACATGTGGAAACCTTTCTAGATTCTCATTCACGTGAAAAATGTGTGTACGAAGCATGTGTGGAAGGGAAATGTGTATCCTGTAACTTTAATTAAAGGTAAACATGACACGTGGCTTGCAAGGGGATTAACGACATACAAATACGAAAACAAAAACACGTTTAAATAAAAATTTATATAATTTTTTTTCTTCTTTATCTTGGCACGTCGCAATAATTAAACCTCGCATTTTTGTCAGCGGTTGAGGAATCGCAATAATAAATGCATGCAATAATTTCTGAATTTACAGTATATCATGGTGAGAACAAGTTTCAATTCAATGAGATGATATACGAACCATTAGGCTTAATTGGATTCTTATAGTGTTAGCTCACTGAAACAACAGTCCAAGGGGAGATATGTTGCCTCACTTGTACATATTATCTAGATTTCAGCCAACCAGTCTTTGTTATTACGCCTTTATGCAAAATGTTTAGTGGAAAACAACAAATACCGATTTCATAGTCTTTGGTTTGATCCAAGTCAGGCTCAAACCTACAATCTACCACATTCGAGTCAAGCATGCTAATCATTACACCACCGATGAAATTTGAAAAATTAAATGATATACAAAAATGTAAATATATTCACTGGTTACAGGAAATAATAAAATCTAAATAAAAAAACAAACATTTACACATTTACATGATTGATTGATTGATTTTTGGTGTTTTAATGCCTCTTTCAGCAATATTTCAGCTATATCATGGTGACCAGTTTTAGTGGTGGAAGAAGCCGGAGTACCCGGAGAGAACCATCAACCATTGGCAAGGAACTGGTAAACTTTATCACTTGCGACTGCAAGTCGAGTGCACCCTTTTTTGTAATTTACAAGGCCGGGTGCAAACCCATGCTGTATTAGTGATAGGCTTGTACAAGTTGTTAGGTAATCCAACTACTTAACTCATTGAGCCACCCAGGCCCTGTCAAACATTTACAGTTTTTATTGAGAACCAAATGTTGATAAAAGAGAGCAGCCGTTTTCTTTTCCTAAAAAAAACTAGAGGCTCAGCC